>VZSE01015526.1:1218716-1391160 GCA_013398275.1 Promerops cafer
AAGGGAAGGGAAGGGAAGGGAAGGGAAGGGAAGGGAAGGGAGAGTTTGGCCATGCCTCAACATGGAGTTTTAACCCCAAGAAGGGGAGGTCACATCTCAGATTTTGGCAAGGGACCCATCAGAAATCACTAGTTTATGGCTTATGAAGTCCCTTCAGGAGGGACTTCCTGGGGACACACCAGGAGCTGTGTCCTCCAGCTGTGCTCACAACTGCCACAGTACTCTGGGCTTTCTGAGAGAACACAGAAGTGAGGTTCATAGGAAGCAGTCTATTATAGACCATGATTTTCTGCACCTGAAAAAAACTCAAAAGTCTAAACCCAAGACTGAACTCTCAGAAGATAGTAGAGATTCTTACATTGTGGGGTTAAAAATTATTTCTGTTGTTGGGAATGCCTTGCTGCAATAAGTCATTCCTGCTTTTGCCAACTTCTCTAACGTACAATTCTGAAGGTAAAGTGTCATTCTTAATTGTTAAATTCCCATCATTAATGTGGTTGGCCAGTTTTCTGATGTCAAAGAGGTTGTGAGGTGTTTGTAAGAAGTGCGTGTGAACAGGCAGAGGTTGAATTTCTTTTCTAGTCGTTGCCTTTCATGAACAGTAAAGCTGAGGAAAAGCCACAGGAGAATCAGAGACAGGTTTCTTTAGCAAGAGTCTTTTCTACCATTGTGGTGGAGCAGAAAAAGAACAGCACTTGAAGATCATACTGAAAATGCCCATCTATTTGTTGGGGAAAGGGGGATGGAGCAGAAGAAAAGGACAGGAAGAAAAAAGACTGTTTTTAATTCAACAGTCTTTAGCTTTCAAAGTCTTAATCTATCAAATGGTCTGTGACCCATGTATTACATATTTGTTGTGATTTCAGTGCTCTTTTCTACAACCACATGAGGTATATTTTGGATCCTCCTTCCCTGTACAAGTTTTTATTGCCAAAGACAGAGCTTGGCCTCATCTTGCTGTGTTATTTTTACAACCTTACAGCACAACTGTTAGCAGCATGACAGTCTCAGGTTTCTTCTCTCCTTCTGCCTGGTCTCCCACTCAGAGTTTGAGTACAAGACAGAAGCAACATATAACTGTTGTATTGTGTGATCTGGCAACCTCTTTACTCAGCCCCAGCTTGAATTTACTAAGCTGAACAAACAGTTGTCTGTCAAGAGGTTTCTCCACAAAAAAATATTGGCTTTACTGTACCAGCTTACCATCCTGCTTCCAGCAGCAACATTCACAGAAAGAAAACTATTTTCCCTCAGTGACCTGGACATGGATTAACAGACATTGATGACCAGGATGCTCCATCTCAGGAGTGGTCAGTGCTCCCCCAGGCCTCAGAGCCATTTGAACCCTTAACCATGAGACTTGGTTACTTTTTTATTTTGGTTTTGTCTGCTAAAATGAGTATGTCATGGGTAGATCTTGAGGCTGGATTATATGTCAACACAACATAATGCTCGTGGCAGCATGTCTGTTAAGGAAACTCCCCAGTCAGACCGTTCCTGGGACTCTGACAGTGGCATTCCCAAGGTCAGAGTCTTTCTGGGACCAAAGGCCCTTCCCCAGCTCCAGTGACTGTGAATTACATCAGTTCAGCATTTTGACACCGTGAGCATCACCATGTTGTCTTCTTCAAGTACTTCAGGTGTACTTAGAGAAATCAGTGCCAGAGAACTTCCAGGGTTCTGTTCATTAGTTTCAGTTGTGAACAGCCATTGTTTGCTTCACTCTGAACAAATGCAGCTGAAGCACAAATCAGCTTGTAAAATAAAGAGGGCTGAGCTTGGGAGAACTCTTCAGCTGGTAGAAATCACAGAACCATTTAAGTAAAATGATATCATGTTGGAGAGACTTTAGGCTAACCTACACAGCAAGGGGTAAGGCCTCAGCTGATGTCAGAGGGAGTATGACAATGTTCCTTTGGCATCTCTTCCTGTGTGGAGCCATGTTGGGTTCCAAGGCAGTCATCAGCCAGATCAAACACTTTTTTATAATGCTCTTCAGTGCAAGATGTGGGCGGGTCTCGCAAAACATTTATGTGGTTACGGGAGGGTTTTGATAGTTGCTACATGAAGAGGGCCAGCTCTGCACCATGGGCCTCATTTAAACAATAGAGGGCCCAGATACAGCGTGTGCTTTAAGTAATATTTTGGTGCAGGGGAATGTTATATCCTGAACAAAAGAGGTCTTTAGCATGCATATGCCTATATTGTTAACAGCGTTATTTAGTCCTAGAGATGTGAGACCTCTTACTACTGCAACATGAAGATGACCTTGGCCAAATGATACTGGAGAAGTCATTTGTAATGGCTGGACAAATATCAAAATACTAGGAACCTAAGATCCATAATGTTTCATTTACAGATCATTCTGAGATGGTATTTCAATTCCAAGGGATAGTTATTACTATCATATAGCTATTAGGAAGTATTTATATGTCGGTATTCTTTAGGTGTGTATTCAGAAGACTGTGCCTAATCAATTAATAATAACATGGTTTTTATTAGCAGGAGTAAGAAACTGCTGCTTCTTGCACATTTAGGGCAGTGCTTATGGCAGACAATTTGAGAACCAGCTAAGTACTCTGCACCTTATCACTACCTTGTGCATAACTATGAAAGTCCCTCTAGGAGCATTAGCTGCAGGAAGAAAGTCGTAGCCATACCTCTCCATTTGAAATTGCAGTTTGCCCTAATTCCCTGCTAATTACATAGTTCAGACTTGCTTAGTATTACAGCTTAGAAAATGGTAGGGCATGGGAATGCCAGTGTTTAGGAGCCCTTTCCACGTTGCTGGGCCATTCACCACCTTCCCACCCCAGCTACATCATCTTAAAGCCTCTCAGTCCCAGGTCTATCCACAGTTGAATCTCTGTAGCTGCAGACTGTACAAAGTTCAACCATCTGAGTTCACTTTAAAAAAAAAGTTTGTGTGTGCTAGGGGGAAATGATGTTTCCCTGTGCTAGGGAGGCATAGTTGCTTTCTAAGTAAGCTTATTTTAGCCAAAAGGCAGGAAATTGCAGCATGCCCAAACAATTTAGGTACCAGCCCTGACTCAACTCCCTAGTTGAGTCTCCCACACTTTTAAACTTGCTTGGCCTCAGCAACATCCATGTGCTTTCTTGCTATTACTCACTAGCAAACATACGCCCTGTGGAGAGCCCCCTCATGCAGCAGCTCCTTTGGAGGCCTTCTGCCAGCCAAGGAAGAGATTGAGTCTTCATGGAGTCATTTCCACCATCCAGACTTTCCTCATTCAAGTGATTGACATTTACAAAACAACCATCCACATACAAGTCCTTCTCTCTATTTCCTCTGTCCTTCCTAAAAATACACATGACACTTTTGACCTTCCTGGACCTTCCTTTCTGTATCATAGAATCATAGAGCATCCTGACTTGGAGGGTACCCACAAGGATCATCAAAGTCCAACTGTTGGCCCGGCACAGGGCAGCCCCAGGAATCCCACCCTGTGCCTGAGCACATTGTCTATTATCTCCAGCAGCCTTTTGTGGAGGTGCCTCTTTTCCTAGCAGAGAAGCTCCTTCTAAAAGCATTTTATAGCATTGCCTCTTCTTGGGTTTTGACCAATTTCACAGGCTTGCAAATGGGCCCTACTATAATCCAAGTTCATTACAGTGTCTAAGAATTACCAGGTAGCCTCAACTCATTGTCTCTAATGTCCTATTAAAGGTGGTCTCTACTGGTAGATTATTTAATTGCTGATCCTCTGTCAGTCAAGGAGAACCCTCCAGGACCTCATATTTTTTTACTGTGCAATCTGTGGAGAAAGATATGTAGGGCAGCCATTTGTGGTTAAAAACAAACAAAAAAACCCTTGAGTGCCTGTGCTCAAGTTCCTAAAGGTGTCCCAGGTGAAACTAGAAAGAAGGCAAGCTGCTTTAGGTCCTGTGCAAGCAGAGCTCATCCGTAACTTAAGTGTGCTGCAAAGCATCAGCTGCTCCAAGATAACTGACTGTGCTCGGAGCTCTCAGCTCTGGGGAGAAGAAATGCAGTGAGCCTGAATCTTTTCTACTGGTGTTTAATGCTGTTTATTTCCTATTTGCAGTGGCTTGAGACACAGTTAACCACAGTTGCCCCAATGCTCAGTAAATTACTGCAACTGAGTCATACATCTAAACTTGCTGATAGACAGCCATATGGTTTGAAATCAAGTTTTTAAGTGGTTGTAGAAACCAAGCAGAGTTTTCAAGGATTTTCAGTTTTATTGTTGAAGCAAACAGCAGTCTCAGATACTTGGATGGTTGGGGTTTTCTGCAAATTGCACCAGCCTACTAAATACCTCTGCAAGTCTGAGCAGCTCAGTCAGTTGAGAATATGGGATGGGGCCCTTGATCACTTATGATTTCTCTTGTGAAGATCTCAAGATGCAGATCTAAGTTCTTCTCATTTGAGGTGTATTTGTATTCAAGCTTAGCCTGAATCCATCCTAAAAAATAAGTGAGCAATAAAAAAAACAAATCTGCACTTGAATCCTAGCTCTTCCTAGCATCTGAAGCTCTTTTTGTTTCCACCTAGACATCTCAGGTTGATTTTTTTGTGTGCTTCTTTGGTTTTGTGCAGACAGGAGGCCCTGGGTGTGTGTCTGAATGTGAGAGAGAGATTAAAAATAACATTGCCGATTGCAAATAATGAGGTGAAAGTAAAGAGGAGTGTAAATCATATCTCTGCAGAACTGTAAATATCAGCTGTAAGGTGTTGTAATTGGAGGTTGTCTGCCCTGGTTTGAACATTCAAGAATGTGACATAGTCTGACATTGACTGGCCTCTTCAGGAGCACCATCCCTCTAACCCCAAGGATTCTTGCACTAAAAAAGACATTTTCTATACATTTCTTGCATTGAAAGAGTTCTGGAATGAATTGCACGTGTGTCAAAGAACTATTTGAGTGGGCCTTTACTACCCTTTTATCTGAAAACCTCCCACAATATTAAAAGGCACAGACCAGAAGAGCAATATAATCTCCCTTGTCTTGAATCATAAATGAAGTCTAGAAAAGAAGCTTTTTTTTGTGTGTGTGTGTGTGTGTGTGTGTGCAAAAACACTGACAGAAAGGCAATGTAAGAATTGTGTTTTGTGAATTTGTGAGAGGGGGGATGAGAGAAATTCAAGTGGTAGCCTTCAACTTTAGTTTTCAGACCTCTCACTTAGTCCAGGGAAACTTGTGTCCAGGTTTCATTCTTTAAATTAAAACGTAGAAAAATCTGAAATGGGGATGGACGTTTTTCTGTGGAAGATGTTTTTCTGTGAAAAATGTTAATGAAAAGAAGGTTTTTCCAACCAAAAAGTCTTGTCTCTTGCCTTTCACATTCCTCCTCTTGTAGGTATCACAGATGAGGTGACCGTCAGGGTAGGTTTCAGCTAGAATGGGAACCTGTGATTTTTGCCAGATGTCATCTCTTCAAAACAAACTGCTTTATTCTCTGTAGGACTGGCAGGGAGAGACTAAAGCAAGGGCACTGGCAAACTAAGCTGTGGTTTTAGAGACAGTACTGGTGTCAGAGACACTCTTTGCAGTCTGAAAGTGGGAAATAACTTTAAAATCTCTATCCATTTCAGGTGTGCTCACTAAATGTCTTATTCATATCCTTTCTCAAAAAGTATTTTATATTCCCATGTCATCGTCCCCATTGTAACACGTGCCAGCCCCAGACAGACAGATAGGAACAGGAAAGATAGGCTGACAAGAATCCATTCTAGCACTTAGAAGATGGATGTCTTTGGTTGCCAGCCCTTGAACAACTCTAACAAGCCATTTCTCAGAGGCTGGTATTGCTTTCAAAGTAAAATGCAACCCCTACAGCCACCTTAGAAATCTGGATTAGGCTGAGCTGTGAAAACCCTGTTGTTTCTGACAGCAGCAGTACTCCCAGCTCTGTACAATTCATATTCCATATTCCCAGTTATTCTGTGCTGCACACACACATTGCAAACAGGAAGTAGGAGCAGCTCAGCTCTTCCTCTGCCTCAAGAGACTGCCATGAAACTGAAAAACACTAAAGTAAAACTTAAGTGTCTGTTAGACCTTTAATTAGCGACCTAAGGAGTGTTTGCCAAGAGGAAATTTGAATTCAATTATCAAATAGAAAGTATTTAACCTCTCAATAGCACTCAAGTAATTATAATACTTAGTTGTTGTTTCTTTTCAGGAACCTTAAAAAGTAAAACAAAAAAATCAAATTGAAGATGGGAGAAGCTGTCACTTTTATATCACATGGAGTCTACAAAGGAAAGCTGTAGCATTGCCCATGCTTTAGAAAACTCACATGTTAGCACAGAAAGGGGTGGCCTCAAGCAGGGAGAGCAGGTTGCAGGATTCGTGATTTCTCCACTACAACAGCCAGCAACAGCATCAAGGCCAACAGTGTGAGCTTTATGTGCTTCAGTACAACCATAAACACACAACTAAGACCAGCAGGTCACCTCACACAGCTTTTGATGAGATGGAGAGGCTCTGTCAGTGTCAGGAGAAGTGGGATGCATCAGAAGAGGCTGTATATTCCAGTCCGTTTTGCAAGCATTAGTTGATACCAGCCAAGCCATTTTCATTTCAGGACGCAGCAGGTGTTTCAACCCTGATCCCAACTGTCCTTTCACTACACATCCACCCAAAAAGTTTCCAGAATTAATCACAAGAAAAAAAAGGAAAAGTAATTATTTTCTTGCTTCTCTCTTCACAGACTGTAGATTGCTTTGGGATTATGTTTATCAGCTGCTTTCTGACAGCCGGTACGAAAATTTCATCCGATGGGAAGATAAGGAATCCAAAATATTTCGGATAGTGGATCCCAACGGGCTGGCCCGTCTGTGGGGAAACCACAAGGTAAGGAAGCAATGCAATTTTCCTCCTGCAGCACTTCACCCCTTGTACATCAGAGGATTCAGTTATAAGTGGGGGGAAAGAAGAAAGAATGGCATATAAATTACTGCTGGAAAACTGTAATCTTTTATTCTATGTACATTAGAAATACAAAGCATCCATCCTAAAGCACTAAAACCTATTCTTCATATAGAGAACTTGTTGGTTTGGTTTAAAGGCCTTTAGTTATAAATGCATGTAATTATAAAATTACAAGGAGTGTAAGAATTAACAGTCGTCTCTCAAGGCATCTTCTTCTCGAAACTTGATGCTGAGGATATTCTGATGAGTTGTAGTTTACAAGGAGCTCTGTACTACAGAGCAGGAGCTTTCTGTGTTCCTGTCTGCAGCAACTCCCAGATTCCACACACTGCCCTGTGACAGGCACCAAATGCTGCAGGATTATGTTTTTCCTTCTAAGAGGGCAGCTTCTGCTTTGTTCTCTGGAAAGCCATTACTGATTTTTACAGTTTGGGGCTGAGTTATGTATAGATATTTCTGTATATGTATGTAAGTATATTCATGTGAATATATGAATAGTCAGCATGGATTTACAAAAGGGAAATCATGCTTGACCACTGTGGTATCCATCTACAACAAAATGATTGGCTCAGTGGATTCAGGGAGAATGGTGGATATAGCTTATCTTGATTTTAGAAAGGCTTTTGAGACTGTCTAATAACAGCTTCAAAGGCTAATTAAGTATGACCTAGACAAGAATACAGTGAGGTACATTGAAAACTGGCTGATCTGCTGGGCTGAAAAGATGTTGATCAATGCACAGAATCCAGTCACTAGACATTTTGCCCCAGGGATTGACTCTGGGGGCAGTACTGTATGTCCATTAAAGATCTGGATGATGGGACAGATTCTCAGACAACACAAAACTGGGAGGAGTAGCTGACACACCAGAGGGTTGGGCTGTCATCTGCATGGTTCTGAACATGCTGGAGATATGGGCTAATGGGAATTTTATGAAACTTACCAACTTACCCAAACCTGCACATTAATAATTGGGCCATGCCATCATGTCTCATGCTGGGTGTCTAAAACTGAAGCTCCTTCAGACCATTGACTACTTCGGCAACACAGTAGCCTTTCAGCATATGAGAAATGGAAGAAGCACACACAGTATTTCAGGGAGGTTCCCAATCAGGGTCTAGATTTTGCAGGGAAAACTTTGTCCCTGTTAGTGTTTCATTGCCGCAGGAGTTCTTGATGTGGCTTTCCTTAGCAGAGTTACTGTAGTCAGGGCAAGCAGAGGGGGTCTGCTCTTACTGGGCATTTTAGGCAGGTGGATCAGTCTCCTTTGATGAAGCCAAACTCCTGACATGGAGAGTCCCAGAACAAAAACATGCTTCTACTGGTTCAGCGTTTTTTGCCCATGGCGAGGTGGCTGCTTTACACTCGTGCGCACAGCTTTGCCAGCAGAGTTGTCTCTGCTGGGAGTCTCTGCCAGGCAGCAGCCGCTGCTCCTTTGTGTAGACATAGCCTAAGGGGCTGATCCTGCTCTTCCAAGTCATTAATTTGGGGGCTGCCCATGTACAGCTCTGCCAGTGCCCATCACTTCTGCCTTGTGACACTCAGTTTCAGCAGGGCCATCGCCTTTGGGGGGCTTAGGAAGGTTTTAATAAATCTTCTCACACTTCAGTATACCTCAGTGCTCTGGCCATGGCCTTTGGGGCCAACAGCTCCCAGAGTGAAGGGGAGGATCTGTCACAGAAGCAGATGTACAACCCAACTGGCTTCTTGATTTACACCTGTGTAACAAGAGGAGAAACAGGCTGTCAGTCCCCACAGTGCTCTGTGGGCATTAACTAGTTAATGCAGGGGAATCCCGGAGGAACAGTGCTCCAGGCAGGGATTGCTGACAGATTCAGCCTATTAGCCACTACTCCCAGGCTTTTACAAAAGGTGTTTTCATTAAGAACAGGCCTGTCACATCCCACTTGGCATGAGCATCTCCCTCCACCTAATGTCTCCTCTTGTAGTTAATTAAGTCTTTTGTTATCTGTGTTCCAAGAAACTGTAGAAAAACCTTGCCTGGAATTTTTGTTAGACTCCTTGCTTAAATTGCCCTGAGTGGAAAGAGACCCACAAAACTCCGGTGATGAGGGCTGTGGGGGCAGAACGGGCCTGCAAACAGCAAAAAATGTAATTTCTTGGACTGTCTTGGTTACTTTAGGTAGCTGTGATAGTTCTGCAACTCATTTTGGGGCTTAGGAAGGTTCTAATGAATCATCTCACCACTTTTTTTCCTTTTTTCTTTTGAAAAAAACAGAACAGAACAAATATGACTTATGAGAAAATGTCCAGAGCCCTACGCCACTACTACAAACTAAATATTATCCGGAAGGAGCCAGGACAAAGGCTTTTGTTCAGGTAATTTTCTTTTTTTGCCATTTCTTTCTATGGACAATTAGTTTTTGAGGATGGAAGATGGAATTTTGTGTGGGATACCTCATTGCCACAGTTATAACACAGGTGAAGATGGCCATACATTTTGTAAAAGCTGTCTAGAGCAGTGCTTCCCAGATTTCAAGTCAGCCATACCAATTTACAAAAAACACAGGCCTGTCTCAATGATCAGTGGAGACAATAGAAGTCTCTTTTCACTGCTTCGTGCAGGCTGTGCCATTGTTTAAGACCTTAGATAAATGATTCCGTCAAACTGCTGGAAAACCTACTCCAAATGGACTTCTCAAACACAGCTGCCAGTGAAAGTTGAGCAGGGATCAGGCATTTCCTCAAGGACATTGCAGAAAAGAAGTACTTGATGACCACATCTTTGATGCTGCCTTGAAGGCAGAGAGGGAGCTGCAAGAGCTGTTCATAAAACCCAACACATGAGATTGGATGATACAACCAAGAATTTTGGAAATAGAGCCTGAAACAGCATTAAAGCAGGGAGCTACTTGTACAAACTTGAGTGCAGATGGCACAGAGTGAGAGCACTCCACTTCTCTTCAGACAACACCAGCAAATTCTAGTGCACATCTGACCCTCAGAGCACTGAACTCAGACCAAAGACTGCTTTGCTGTCAGTGGCCTGGATCTAGAAGTGTGCTTGGAAATGATAACAATAGGAAGGCAGTCTTGGAATTTGTTTTCTTAAATAGCTAACAGAACTGCATTAGCACTCAAACTATCTTCAGCTAAAAAGGGTTCTGTGGAATGACTTGTTTATGTCAGCTCTTAGAAGGAAACATAGATGTGGGAAGGAGAGTGAAGGAAAGAAGCAGTCATGGGCAAAATCAAGTGCTCGGTAGTAACTTTCTTTTTTGGTGGAAAGTTAAAACAAGGTTGCTCCATCAGTACCAAGGGTACCTGTATCTCTGTGGCCTTGTGTGAAGACTGCATTGCCCTGGGGGAATTCCTGATGCTGAACATTGAATGTGCTTCTCTTGAAGCCTTCCCTTCAGTGGGGGCATACACAAAACATCTCTTCTCAACCAGGCTGCCTATTTTCTCAAAACCATTGTAACTTAATGCCCTTGGAGACCTCAGT
This sequence comes from Promerops cafer, assembly GCA_013398275.1. Lineage (NCBI taxonomy): Eukaryota > Metazoa > Chordata > Aves > Passeriformes > Nectariniidae > Promerops > Promerops cafer. Next base: position 1,229,100 of record VZSE01015526.1, read on the forward strand.
TCCTCTGTCAGACTTGGCCAAACTGACCAACAGATTCAAAGGTCACCAGAGAGCATAAAACATGAGCTATATAAACTTCATTTCCTTTGGAAACTGGGAAAAAAAAAAACCCAGCAAAACATTTCTTTTTACAATTCCCAATAAAAAAACTTTTTAATGTTGTTTTCTTAGACCTATTTATATCTGAAGAGAAAAAGAACAGCTGCAAAAAATCAAGTCATTTATTTGCCTTTCTTGGCTATTCCTTGCAAGCACAGAAATAATAGGAAATGTGACTTTAATGTGCAGGCAGTTGTCATCTGCAGATGTCTATATGGAGCCTTAAGTTAGATGGAATCAGAAAAGGGTTTCTAATAGGTTGTCCGGGTGTCTTCTGCAACAAAATAGGTTTCTTAATTTTCATGCAGTTCTGGGTTGGGTTGTTTTTTGTTTGGTTTTTTTTTAATGCAATCAAATGCTATTAGAAATACCCACACTGTGGTTTCCTTGACGTGGCTTAAAGCACAGACCAGAAGGAATACCCAAAGTCCTGCGCTGCAGCTCACATCGGCCCGTGCCCCACATGGAAAGGAGGGCAGTGGGACCACTCTGTGTTTTGATTTCCTCGTCATGCAACATCAACAAGACAGTCACAGGGTTTAAATCAGGGCACAGTCTGGTCGTGGGCTCTGGTACATTTTCAGTGTGTAGCCAGGCACTGATTCACCACTCCTGAATACAAGTTTTTCACCACTGTAACACCATTTGTAGCAGCATTTTTCCAGCAGTGACACAGCAGTGAGTCATAGCCCTTTTTTCCCCCCCTAAATGCATATATGCACATGATTTCCAAAATTAGAAGGGATGGCAAAAGGTTAGTTCCAGGCTATGCTGTGTGTTTGCTGAGAGGCTCTAGCAGTGACCATTCTGACTCAGTGATAGTATGGAGGCTGCTCTTGGTTGTTTTTGTTTTCACTGGGGCAAGGGTACTGAGCCTATCATCAACCTGAAATAAAATCAGCTCTTACAATTAACACATTTCATACCGCTGCATGTTAACCAGTACATTGTTAATGAAAGACTGAAATTTTGTACCACTTCCAGCATAAACATCTTTCATCCTAATTTCTCCAGAAGTGCTTTGGAGTTGGGAAACTGATTTGTATTGAAACCAGGGTTTCATCCTTCCTGTGCCACTCTCTCTTCCTACACCATTAAATTGAAAACAAAAAAGTAGATCCTTTCTGTGCTACCTCTGTGCAGAAGTACACAATAGCATCCTGGTAAAACCAAGACCAGACAAACTGCAGGCTGGTGGATGTCCTTTCTCATTTCCTGCTGCTGCCATGCCTCCTCAGAGGCAGTTTCTGTCTCCAGCACCCTGCAGACTTACTGCCTTGAGACACTGATGCAGGGAGCCGTGGCATTCATTACAGAGGCTGCTGCCTCACTGCAGTCACACTTTCTACAAGCACACAGGAAGAGACTGTCTTTGCTTACAGTTCCCTAGCCCTAAACCTTTTTACTTCAGGGCTTTATCCATTCCTGGAACTTGTTCTGACTTGGACCTTGGCTTTTTGCCCCCCCGTTCCTTTGGTGTTTCATGTTCTTCTCACTCACCTACATGCAGGCCTGCACAAACCAGTAACCCTGTGCCTCCCCACACCTTGCAAAGGCTTGTGCTTTGAAATGAGCTGATCATAAACACCTTTCATGTCTCTGTCACCAGACACCACACATGAGTGGTACATGAGTGTACCCGGGCCAAGCTGTCATCGGACACGACAACAGCAAACAATATGAGGGAGAAAAAATAAATATAATTCTTTGGAAAAAACAATGGGTTTGGTTCAGATTTGGGCTTTCAAGAAGCCAGGGTAAATGCCGGTGATTTTTTTGTTTCCTTTCAAGGTATGGAGGAGGGAAGACACCTGGGGAGAAGCTGGGAAATACTAAGGCTTTGGGAGAATACAGCAAAGATTATCTTAGGAGCTGTAGAGTTCAGGGGTTTCAACAACTTGATGAAGATAAAAGCTGAGACCCCTGAGAAATGCACTTGTTTCTCTGTTTTGCAGGTTCATGAAGACCCCAGACGAGATCATGAGTGGCCGGACAGACCGCCTCGAGCACCTTGAATCCCAGGAACTGGATGAACAAATATACCAAGAAGACGAGTGCTGAAGGAAACAGGTGCACCACCTCTGTGGGTCCAGGGGAGAAACATCTGCCCGACGGTCGGCACGGTTTGGGAGGGGAAGCAACAACACAGGAGCAGTACTTGAGGTCGCTGCTTAGCTTGAAGACCACACAGGACCTGAAGCACCTTAACAAAAGAAACTAACAGGCAGAAGTGGTGCTGGCAGGAAAGCAAAAGGGAGAAAGCCTGGACTTATGCACTACTTCACTGTTCCTACAAAGTCTCCCTTGAGTTTTTTCTTTCTTTTTGGTTTGTTTCAGTTTTGGGGGTTTTTTGTCATTTTTTTTCCCTAATAAACATGCAGTTTGACTTTCCTTATCTTACATAGGACAAGACATCAGATTATGCTTCTTCTTTTTTGGTTTTTTGTTTTTGGAAGGCTCTCCTATGGAAATAGAGTGCTCTTATTTTCTGTGCAAGTCTCATGACACAACACCGCATAAACAATAGCAACACAGAAGGGATTTGCTCAAGGCTTCCAGTTTGCTTGGATCAATTTATATGTGCTGCCACTGGGAAATGTGTTGAAGCTACCAAAAGCATTGCTCACACATACCTGTCAAATGAAGAGGAGACACCCTTCACATGTAGGCTGGGCTGTCATCCCAGCATAGCTTGGGCTCACAAAGAGTACTCCAAGTGGCTGTTGACTGCTGGAATATGGACCAAAACCAATCACCTAAGTGCTCCAGAGAGGAGAAAAATAAATGTGACAAACCTCTGCAAGAGACTATCAGTTAACATTTTCCCTCCATCTAGCAAAGAAGTGATAGAATGGAGCAGGGGGAAGGGAGGGTGGGGACAAATACATATATATGTGTGTATATATATCTAAAAGTTCCATATATATATATATATATATATATAAATATATATGTAATTCCCCCCAGTATATTCACAATGCAGAGTTGTGAATTTCAGTTCAGAGTTTTCTATAAAAAGGGAAGACTGAAGCATCTGTAATTACAGAAGGAAGGGGTGTTTCTCATACCTGCTAGCAGTTCTGGGGTGAAAGGTGAAGGACTGTTCCTTACATCATAGGGAAAAAGCAAAGGGACTCATCACATGGTTTGTATTACTCAGAAGCCTCTCCAGGATCATTTTGTGCTGCTGAAGAGGTAGATGATTCACCACTCTAAAAGCTGATGTTAGAGAACTAGAGACCAAATAGCTATACTTATATCTTGTAATTGATTTTGGCTTTGTTTTGGGATTTGAGTATTTTTTATGCCTCCCACTGCCCTCCCCCATCTTACAGCTCTGCCATCAAGGAAGCTTGTCCCAGCTTGCCTTTCTTTAACATGATTTAAGACAAGAGGAAAACAAACCCTATAGCCGTGTTGCTTTCTTGGTTTGGGGTTTTGTTCTGGTTGCAAGGTGCCTCCATTTGGTTTGCTGCACTGAGGGTGCTTGGCATGAGGCAAAGAGCTATGCCTAGTTTGGTCACAGAAAGCTCAGCAGTCTGTGATGCCCAAACAAGAGAAACTGCTGGCCTGTTTCATTTCACAGCTTGGACCACCAGGACAGGAATGTCTGTGGTGTCCAGTGATCCATCATCAGTGGTCCTTTGAATGGAAGGAAGATCTAGCAGCAGAAATTATGCTTGCAGAGGGAGAAGGTGTATAAGGAAACTGCAAGAGTCACATGGTGCCTGAAAGAAAGCACGTCCACAGCAGTGCATTAAAAGCAGAAAGCCTCTTTAATGGAAACATAAAAGAAACTAGATCTGGAAAAAAATCAAAAGGCTAATCTAATCCATTTCAACCAAAAAACAAGGTACATTCCCATGATAGAGCTTTTATCAGCTATTAAACCAACACGACATTTGATCTTTCCACGTATTTAACAAGAGGGTTAATCTATCCAGGAAAAAAATGGCACTCTGCAATGAACAGTGTCCCCTGTGTTTAAACAGAGATAGGCCAATCTCACCAAAGACTTAATGTTGAGTCACAGGTCGTAGAAGGAACAGCTTTGTTAAGGGTGTAGATAAGCATCATACAACAAGGAGAGATTTTTCTGAGCCAGTATCTGATGAGGAATGACAGGGTGTTCATTTCTCCCTGAGCTTTTTCCAGCCACGTTTTTCTATAAAATCACAGTCAGTAAGTTACAAGTCCCAGCACACCACATACTTGATCTGTTCTGCCTAAAATTAATGGACAGGGGTGTGTTTTTCAGCAATGTGTCACCTGTCTCTGTTGTGACTCTGAAGTCCTTGGAGCTCATGAGGCGTGAGATTGGGAGACACTGTGGGACTTCAGTAGTCACAGATCTGAAACCTAAGGTCCCTTGAGACCAAGGGCCCGAGGAGTTACTCTGTCACATTGCTCAAGGGCCCCCCAAGTTGTAGCCAGGTCTCAGGAGCTGGAGTGAAGTGGTGAATTTGACAGATGGAGTGTGATGAGAAGTACCAGTGTAAAGAAAGTCTCTAGCTGGATCCTTGGGTGTCCAGTGGTAGAAAGAAACCAAGTTTCTGCAGAGGATGATTCATCCTCTTTACTGCTGTGGTCTAGACAACTGCATAAGTGCATTATTTTCTTTCGCCTGCTGTTACAAGATGGTGAGGGACAAAAAAAACTAATAGGGATTTTCTGCATAAAGTGCTCTGATGAGTCACAGCTTTTTGTCATGGCCAAGGTGCACACTGCGAAATACAGAGAACCACAGACAACCCACCCATTTCCTCACCATTATTTACCAAACTAAGTCCTCAGCACTGGGTAAGACAGGAAAATCACACACGTTGTCCTATAGGGAAGCTTTATAGTGGAAATTTTCACCTTTACAAAGAAATGCAATCACTTCCACTTGCAGAATCTAAGTCAAAGGGGAAAAATGTTTGTGGCTGTTGGAAACTCTTCCCAGTTCACACATAAAGAACATCTTAAGACAACCTCATCACAACCACAGAGAAGGAGTTCTCTCAAGGCTGATGTTAGTTGGAATGAAAGTAGCCTTTGACCTTGGAACAGGCCAGTCCCACAGAGGCCCTTCCTGTCTCCTGCCAGGTCTCCTGGTGCCAAAGGGAATGGTGTGAGTGACACTGGAGCTGCCAGAACTGCAGGGGCCTGTTGTGGAAACTGCAGGTTTTGAATTGCTCTTGGGGTCTTGAAGTGAATTTATCAAGTGTGACTAAAAATAAAAAAGTAGTGGCAGGCTGGAGCAGCTGCAGGAGGGAGATTGCCATTGACATCACATCCACGGGCAGATCCATGGGAGTGCAAAGACAGCATTAACATCCTGAGCCATAGGAATACGTCACAGCCTGCCAGGGCCAGCAAAGGTAACACTGTCTTTCCACCAACACTGACACCTGCCTTCCTCCCCTCCCCCAGTTTCTGATTTTGCAGTGTAGAATTTGCCAGCAGCAAAACAGCCAAACTTTCTGCCTTTGCCACCAGAGCAAGTGGGGAAAGGAAGGAAGTGTTTCATCCTTGGAGACACACAAAAGTCACCTAGACAGTCCTGGGCAGCTGGGCCTGGCTGGCCCTGCGTGACCAGAGGGGGTTTGACCAGATCCTTTTCAACCTCAGCACCCAGCAAAGGTTCTGAGTAGTTAAGTGGTTAAGCAAAGGTTAAGTGGGACCTTCTTTGTCATCAGCTTGCTACAAGCCTCAACAAGCCACAGTCAGGTAGGACATGCTGCAGTTCCACAGCAGAATATTTTCTTGATTAAAGTTTGAAAACTGTTGACTGCTTCTTCATCCAGAGAACACTACTGGGGCCCTTTTTGTGAACACTAAGTTGCTGCCATCCTCCCCAGATTTCAAACTCCACACATGCATTCTCCAGATCTTTTTTGTCAGACTGCAACTGTACGCAAATCCAGAGTTTGAGGTCTTTTTTTAAAAAAAATAAAATTCTAGTGTTTTTATTGATGATGGCTTTTGTTTTTTTAAGGTGCGGGACTAAGGGACTGAATCAAATGAATGTAACAAAACAAAAACAAACAAGCCTATTCTCAGGGCCAGTGAGTTGCAAATAATTTTAAAAATGCTTGTAATTACATCATCTCAATAAAAAAAATTTAATATAAAAGCAGGAATGCCAAATTTGTTGGTGCAATCATTGCTACAAGGCTATTTCTTTTTAAGAGCCATGGTACCTAAGAGTATAGCACACAGCAGCTGTTTTCAGTCAGGAAATAAAACCTGCAGGCTCCTCCTGCCCAAACATATATGAGCAGCGCCTTGATCTTCCCTGGGAAGTGTTGTTCGGAAAAGTTAAGGCTGTCCCTTGAAATATTTACTTTCCTGTCTGTCCTGAAAGATGAGCCAAGTACTCCTCTAATGACTGGATGCGTGTACCTGGTTCTCCTTCCTTTTCCTGGAGTCGACATACAAGAAAAAAGAAAAACCAAAAATGAGTTGCTGTGATGATTGATGCATCTTCTTTAGCCTTAACAGGCCAGATCAAAGACTGGGCAAGAGGTGAGAGCAAGAGGTTTTGAAGAATACTCATCTTTGCAAACCAGTCTAGAAACCCAGCCCCTCTCTTCCAGCATGGCAGGACTGTATTTTCAAGTGGTCATCCCTAAACAGGAGGTGAGGGGAGAGCAAGATGAGGTGGCACAAACTGCTCCCTGCTGTCCCTGTCTCCTGCATGGTGGGGCTCCTGCTGCTTTTGACAGTGTGAGGCCTCTGGAGGGTTTCTGAACATCCCTGCTCCAAAAAGGTGCCACCAAATGCCACAGCAAACAAACACATCCCTGCTCCAGAAAGGTGCCATAGCAAACAAATACATTCTGTCAGTGGCACACAGCCCACAGCCAGTGCTCTCTGGTGGGAGCAACTCAAAGAATCACAGAATAGTTTGGGTTGGAAGAGACCTTAAAGCTCACTTCATTCCACCTCTGCCATTGACAGGAACATCTTCCACTATCCCAGGCTGCACCAAGTTCTGTCCACCCTGGCCTTGGACACTTCCAGGGATGGGGCAGCCACAGCTTCCCTGGAATACTGTGCCAGGGCCTCACCATCCTCACGGGAGAATTTCTTCCTAATATCTAATAAAAACCTACGCTGCTTCTGCTTAAAGTAATTCCATCTTGTCCTATCACCTCTATGCCCTTGTAAAAAGTCCCTCTTCAGCTTTCATGTAGGCTTCCTTCAGATACGTCAAGCCTTTTTAAGGTCTCCCTGAAGCCTCCTTCAGGCTGAACAACCTCAGTCTCTCCTCCTGTCCTTTTAGGAGAGATGCTCCAGCCCTCTAATCATCTTTGTGACTCCTCTGGTCTCATTCAACAGATCCATATCTTCATGGCAGGTAAAATGTTTGGATCCCATCTACAGCTCAGCATGACCTGTGACAATCTGGCTGATGTGTGAGCTGGGACCACTTAGCTGCTCGTTGCTCAATATTTGTTTGTTTTTTGTTTCCTTTTACTGGTGTTTTTAAAGCACAAAGGCAAAGGGTAAGCAGTAAGCAAACGCTTTTTTTGAGCCAAGACATTAAGCAAGAAGGAAACAAGGTGTGTTCCTCCATAATTCAGTCCCTTAAGGCCATTCTCCTTTAATTTTAGAAAAGGAAATAGATGTATTGTACACCTTGGCACAACTTTCTTTTTCACTCTGAACAATAGCAAAAGCTGCAGGTTGAAGGCATAGTGGAGGAAGTTCTCAGTGGTTTTGGCTATTGCTCCAGTGAGGATTAGTCTCAGCTCAAGAACTAGTCTTGAGTCCAGAGAACATCCTTTGGATGCTCCGGGACGGAAGAGGCAAAGCAGTGCGTGTCCAGTATATCTTCCTTCCCATTTTCAAAACTGAGCTGCAAAGGAAAGCTCCCAGGCCAACACCAGCACAGAGAGCATGGACAATGCAGAGGTGTGCAGACTACAGCTGCCACAAGCATGGTGGTGCACGATTCCTCCATCCGGCTCCCCAGCACCGATCAGGAGAGATTTTGCAAGGGTGTCAAAGAAGACCTCAGTGACTGTCCACACACTCTGAGGACTTACAGAGGCTGCTGACAGCAGCACTTTTAAATTATGTCGGAAGAAAGGTTTTCACTTCTCCCAGATGTGATGCCATCTCTGAGGCACAAGCGAACAAGAAAATGCTGAATTCAGTTTGAAACCCAAGTGGCTTCCAAGCAACGCAGAAAGAGCCGCTTAGGAAAGATGCAAGGAGAGAAAGGATGCACTGCCACAGCAGGAAGCCCAAAACCAAACGTGCTTCATTAAACACCTGAAACAAAAGGTTGGTGTGTCAGTGTGAGTATTCCAACAGCACCGGAACAGGCGGATCTACCACATGTCAGGTCTGTCCATACTGGATTCCCACGCACCCAGGGATCTGCTGGTTACACTGGGTTCACCCCAGGCACTCCTTGCTCAGTTCTGCTGCAGCCTTCTCACCATGCAGAACTGGAAGCTGAGCTAATGATGGGAGAAAGGTGCAACTTCATGAGCTGCTTCAGAAGAAATGTCCCACTGCACAGTGCCATCCTGCCACACTCAGCGAGGGGGAGGCTGCGGAGGGAGGAAAGGAAGGTTTGCAGCCTGGTTCAAGCTTTTGCCCCCTTGAGCAGCTCCTAAGAGCCCAATAGAGACTCAGGTGAGGATGAACTTCCCAGGACCCGCTTCCAAAATAAGCAAGGACATGAGGTGCCAAGAAATCAATGCCAGGGTAGCCAGAACTCCAGCAAAAACTGTAAGACAGGACTCTGCCAATGGTGAACAAAATCACATCAGTTTCTTCATTCAAGGTGTCTCTACCTGTTTTCCCCAATCAGCTGAAAAGTTTTATGTCATTTTGAAGCCAGGGCAGAAAAAGAGGGGCAAGAGCCTGTCTCCCCAGCTTCATCCCTCCAGTCTACTCTTTCCTCACCTTGTTGCCTTGAAAAAAGGGGAATAGGGTGTGGATGCTCAGCAACCAGCTCAGCCCAAGCTGGGTCCAACAGTGCCAACGTCACCAGTGAATGAAGCAACCTTTTTCCTCCTCCCCTGTGGCAATACTGTTGTATCCCTGCTGTAACAGCCCTCATTTGCTCAAAAGGACAGCACTAACAGTGCTTAATGACCATCTTCCAGGGTTAGTCATCATAACTCAGGCAACCTGTCCACTTCCTGACTGTCTCTCCAGTGCTAGCTAGATGCCCACTGAAGGGTAAGGCTTAGGTTGTCACTCTGCAGGACACCCATTTCTTGTGATTCTTGGCAGACTGAGGCAGGCTAAACATACAAATGGGAAAGAAATAATCTGGCACCGCTACAAAGAATGGGAGCAGTACACCTGTTTACTTCAGTGTTGTCCATTTGTCAACAAAAGCAAGTGCATGCATCTCCGCCATCCTCAGTGCCAGCACGGGAACCAGGCTGAGATACCAATTTAAAACCAGGCAGACCCTCTTTGTGTGACTGCTGCAAGCTGGCTGCCACAAACTTCAGCCAACATTTAGGGAGAAAAAAAAGGAAAACATAGCGCCCTCCCATAAGACAGTAGAGATCGTTATGGCCAACATGATCAGTTGTAAAACCTGCAGGGACACATCAATCTCTCTGCCTCCTGCAAACACCTCTGCATAAAGTTTCTCAGCATCTCAAAAGTGCTGGAGAACAGCCACAACAGGAAGAATGATAACTGTTCAGGCATTAGAATTGATCTCCTACTGCCTGATAAACACTGTTAGCCTGAGGTTGTTGACTTGAAGCCAAGTTCTGCTAAATGGACAAAGTTTCCAAGTCAACCCTTCCTGATGTTTGACAAGGTGAAGGGAAGGAACTGAAGACAGCTCAAACAAAGCAGGTATTGTTTCCAGTAGGCTCCGGAAAGATGTGAGTGCATGACCCGTCGGAAGAAAGTGAGGAAAAGAAGCAGGGGTAGCATGAAAGCTGAGGCAAGCAAAGAGGCAGTTTGGATGATCACAACAAGGAAAGCTGGGAGTGGTCACCAAGGTCAGGGCCAAGGTCACTAACTTTCACTTGGCCAATGTGTGCTTGCAGGATCCAAGCAGGTCTCTATTCAAAGCCCTGCAGAATGAGGATTCCACCTCCTCTGCACCAAAGGCTAGTCATCTCCTGCATTAAAATCTGTCCCTTTCTTTCCATTTAACTCCATCTTAATTCTGCTTCCAACCATTAGCTTTCATTATGCTTCTCTAACTTCTGTAAACCACAGTATTCCCACTTGTACATGGAGATCCTTACTGACTGCAATCAGTGCAACTCTTACTCCTTTTTCCAGCTAAGTAAGCAACGGAGGAACTGAAGCTCCTTAGTGGCTTCCTACAGGGGCTGCTCCTGGCCCAGAGAGCTGCTGGAAACATCCACACTTGTTTCTTGGGGTGCTGAGCAGCCCTTTCCTGCAGGAAAGGCTTCAGAGAGCACATCAGTCTCTTGGGAACTGGCTGATGTGAAACAGAATGGGGAAAGGGAGGAATACACATTGAGGTGTCCTTCTGGTCCCATGAGAGCCCAGTTAACCCAACAATCATGCTTCTTCCAGCACTCCAGCTAGGGTGGGAAGTTCTCTTTCTGCTTGGGAATGACCCTGGGGAGATTGGCTGCAAATACAGTAGCAAACACATCAGCAAAAGAGGCTGCTCTTTTTTTTATTTATTTTCAAAATATTCTTAGTGTTGGTGAATGCTCTTTGGAACATGCTGCCTCACAGATTCTTCCTCCCCAACTCACATCCCAGATCACTTCTAAAATTTCCATTAAATCAGCAAGCAAGAATAATTAATGGGCAGGCAAATTTCACATGGCTAGGACTTCACATAAGTTCATTCACATAATCTGACCCACCACTGAAATTTCCTCAACCTTACACAGAACAGGAGGCAAATGGGCCAGAGAGATCTGCCATCGCACAGTAATAATTTCATGCATGAAGTGACACCTTTGCTCTGCTAAAGCCAATGGGAATTAGGGCTGTATAAAATCTGTGCAACACAGAGATCTGAGCAGTGTCCACAAAAATATCCTACCCAGAAAAACTGAGGGTTTACTACAAAAGTAAACCTTAAGCCTCACAGCAACCTTCTCAACCAAGTCAATTCCCACCCTGGAGTGAAAAACACAACAATTTGTTTTGGTGGTACTTTGCAGACACCTGTATTCAGTCCTGACATCCATCAAATTCCAACACAGATGAACTAACAGCACAAAATCAGCCTCAGACCTAAGCCTTCTCAAGGACTGAGGCATCCAGGGCTGTCAAGTCATGTATTTCCCAACTGGAAAAGTTTCAATAGAAATAATTTCACAGCAAAAGGCTGTTGTACAAAACAACGGACCCACTTCAAAAAAACAAGCCAAGTCCATCTCAAGACTTAGGAACCTATGGTCCAACTTCCTGAAGGACTGATTAACCTACAGTTTTCACTGAAGTCAACAAAACCTGTGGGTTTTGCACGGGAAGGGGCAGAGGGAGAGATGCTCAGACCCTGCTGAAAAGCCAGCAACAGAACACAGCTACGGATGTGAGAAGCAATTGTGAAAGGGTAAATGGTTATCCGAGAGAATTTCACAAAGAAGGAAACATTTTTCATTCAGCTGTAAGTCTTTCAGGAAATTGTAAGTTTTCCAAATGAAAAAAAATTTCCTTAAATTTAAAACAACTGTTTTTCTCCCAGCTTTTGTTTACAGAAGAGGGAAGTATTTCAGCTCTGTCCTTTTTCATCCTTCCTCCACAAAATGTCAACCAAGCCTTGTGTCTTGGGTTGGGAAGTAATTTTTTGGAAAAAAAATAAAATAAGTGCTGTGAGGCTTTGCTGAACAGTTGTAGCTGCTGCTCCTGCTGCTGCTGCAGAGGGGAAGGGGAAGGGGAAGAAGGGGAAGGGGAAGGGGAAGGAAGAGAAATTCTGCTCTTCTTCATCTGTTAGTGATGGGCACAAAGCTGTTTGTAAGGAGCTCGTTAGACCCCAAGGCTTACTGCCAGAAAAGCAAAGGGGAAAATCAATCCATTCACCTCTTCAAGAGACATTTAAGCAGTCCTAATCAGAAAACAAGCACCTAGTTCAGTTCTGCTTCTTCCACCTTGATTCTTTTTATGTAAGACAGATGCCTCCTGTGGGTCGCAGCCACATGTGGTCTGTATGCAATGAGTGAGCAATTTCCAATCCACAAAATAAATGTCCTGTCGTCTTTTGCTCTTTTGATCTCCTGTTTCACTGCAGTGTTGCCAGCATCCCTAGGAAGCCACATGAAAAATTCACAGGCTTTGTGCTATAACTGAGTCTCTCCCTAAGCCCAGCTTTGCCAGGAGTGGGGACATCTCAGAGGTGACATCTGCTCCTGTCCTCCACCAAACTAAGAGCTGTGGTAATAATGTGACCAATCAGGCAAATGATTTGCTTGTAATTTAAATCTTATGGATGCTGAAACAAAACAAAATTGAATAAAAATCACAGGCCATGGACACTGGAACTGTCTCTGAGTGTGTCGGCTCCCTTTTGCCTCTGTGAAATTTGACAGTGTCTTAATGTGTAACCAAATTGAGAACATACTGGTAAATCCATCCAATTACAGGAATGGATGTGCCTGTGTGGGAAAGAAGAGGTGTCAGCCCAGGGGCAATTGGGAGTAGTTGATACAAAGCAGCAGGAGACAATACCCTGCTTCCAGGAGCACTTGCAGAAAGCAGAGGAACACACAGCTCCACCTGAGACTAACAAGGGGAAAAAAGGATATAAACATAGTAAAGAACCAGCTCCCCAGTTCTTTCTGCTCCTGTTACACGTCCTTGGGAGCAGCCAACACAACCTGCCTCACCCTAATCGACAGGAGTCTCTCTCTGCAGCCTCAGATGTTTGTCTGGTACACCCAGGTCCTCCCACATACTCCCACATCCCTCCTGGTGCCAGCACCAGCCCTTTGGCAGCCGCCACACACACACTGACCTGGCGAAAATAACCTGCACAGAAGGAAGAGGCTGGTTTGCAGCTCCTCGGTCTGACTCATTGCCCAACCACACAAGCAGCAGTGCTGCTGTAAGATAGATAGTGGGGAAAAGCATCCCAAAGAGGGGAGAAGAGCAGGAAATCACAGCCCAGCTGGATCCCACTTGGGCCAGCTCTCCGTAGCCATCTGCCTCCCACGGTGCTCCATGCTGCCATTCCCTTTTTGCTTTCTGACATCTAACCCAACCCAACACACCCACAACTATTTTCACTCTTGAGCAAACCAGGCTGAAAATTTGAATTTCTGGGGCACAGCACAGTCTTTGCACACTGTCAGACAGCATGCCTGTCCTGCTATCTGTGCTTCAGAAGAGCTCATATGTGCACAGCTCTCTGAGGCTTTCAGCTGTAGTCTTCACACTTACTTTCTACCTTTCAATTATGACCTCCCCAACTGCTCTGTGCAGCCATCTCAGAGTGACCCAACAGTTTTGTTTCAAAAGAGTCTGTAGCTCCTTTGGTGGGGGGTTCTTGGCTGGGCAGAGGAACATGGAAGACAAGTCGCACTTCTGTGGTTCATATGGGACGCCCAAGTTCCCAGAGCCAGACCCTGCTGTCTTTCACTGGTGCTGCCCCTTTATTCACCCAGGAGCACCATGTATCTTCAAACATACTGTAGTCTGCCACTGGCGGCCTCCTATGTCAAGACCACCCTGTGTGTAGGCTTTAGAGAAAAGCCCCATCCTTTCCAAGATAAAAATCCACTGGAGACAAAGTTCACTTCAGTACAGATTATATCTGATTATCCAAAACACAGCATAGTCTCCTGGATGCTTCCTTGGCAGTGTGACACACACTTCCAGCACCCTCTCGTCTTTGATGAGGATTGGCCACAGGAGTAACCACCTCCACACAAGATTGCTGAAATTCCCAGGCTCTGAAATCCCCAGGATATTCACTTGCCAGCTCACACCAGTATTTTGATCTTTGCAGCCTGAGTGAAGGTGAGCTGGGGAAAGATAATGGGTGTAGCAAGATAGGTGGGTGTTGCTCTATTCACAGAGGCAGCAGGTACTTTCCTAATGTCCCTGATTTCCCCTGAGACATTTCCCCTCACCTTGAAGCCTTCTGGTCCTTTGCTGCCTGGTAAAGTCCAAGAAAGACACGGACGGGATTTTGGGGGTTCAGTTTTGTCATTTAGCATCATGTGAGGAGTCGTTAATTAATTTAATTTAAATCTGCGAGCTGCTTTGATTTTTTTTACATCTTTACACAAGTGTGACACTAGGTGTGCAGATCTTTGCTTGCACTGATAGTCAACAACTTCAGAGCCCTACAGAAAAGCGCAAACGCCTACCTAAGACAAATTGCTTTCATTCTCTTCCCTCCCCCTACAAGGAGGCAAGAAGGATAATTGCAGTAGGTGTTGTATTCCCCACCCACATTTTTTTCTCACCGCCAAACACATTGCATCAGGAACAATTAGAAACTTTTTCCTTGTGTGGGCCCTTAGCCTATATATAAAATGCACAAACATTTTTCTTCTTTAAAACCAAGCAAAACAAAATCCCACCTCCTATATGAACTCACTTGCAGGGAGCCAGTTCAGCTGATAAGGTGAGGAACTCAGTGGGATAGCTACAGCCACAGAGGCAGAGCTGATCCCAACCTTAGGAAGGGAGAAAAGTATGCTCAGGGGCTGTTCATTCCATCAAGGAGACAAAGATAAAATGAGAAAGAGCTTTCTGAAAGTTATTGCTGCATGCACTCACCACAGAAGGATTGCAGAAAATACAGCTTAGATCTGGAACTACTTCTGCTTCTGCCAGGGATGGCATGTTATTCCCCAGAGGACCTCCCCAGGAAGCAGGGGTCTATAACTCAGTGTGATAAACTGGCACAGCGTGACTGAAACCAGATGGACATTAAACACCTGACCCCAGATGGGAACTGGAACATCCATTACCAACATTGCATGCAGAAGCACCAACTCAGCAGCCATCATCAGCATGAGAGCCCAGCTAAGATCAGTGCTTGGCACTTACCAGACAGACTGAGAGCAATAACTGATGGTTCATATTTAGACATTCAGGCAGGTGCAGGCAGTGCCTGTCCAAAGCAACACCCTCATCTAGAAGAGGTGCTTCAATCTCAGCTGTGTCTTGGGATGTCCAGTCCAGCACAATGCATAATCCTCCACAAGCACTTGCAGCAAATATTTCAAACAGCAACTTCATTTTGTTTCATGCAGTCAGTTTTTAATGCTGGTTAGTGCTCAGACCTGTCCTGCATGCCTGATCTCACTACCCCCCTGTCCACAACACAGCAGGACTTCACAGGAGTTCCAGTTACCTGCAGCTGAACTGCAGGACTGGGACTTCATTCTTGAGGGGCCCATCTGGAGTCAGTAATCCCAGTGCATGGGGCTGTGGGCTGGTGTGGGCTGCCAGGGACTACAAGGGGAAGGGCTGCACTGGCTGTGTCTAGCTGGGGGTGAGGCCAGAAAGGCAACATTTAGCCCCAGCACTTCACCCAAGGTCCCCCAGGAAAATTGCATCCGGTGTGCTGACCCAAGTCAGGTTTTGTCCAGGATCAAATATGTGTGAGATCTGTATCCAGAGCTACAACTGTAATGAGGTGGAGCAGAGCAGGGCAGAAGCCCTTGCTGGCTGCTCATGTGCACCTGCCAAGGGCTGAGCCCACCAAACTGCTGTGCCTGCCCCAGGCTGTGTTCCCCTCATCAAGGGTTCTCTGGGGTCCCCTACATCTCCAGCCCTCACTCTCCCACCCAGCACTGCTGGCAGCAGTGGTGGCCCCAGCAAGAAGCAGGCACTGATCTATCACAGTGGGTTATCACTTTCTCTCCTCTGACACAAAATTAAATGCTCCCCACTTTGCTGCCAGCAGCCTTAACCACATCACAAACAAGGAGGAATCTACAGAAGTATTCAAAACATCTGGATGTTGTGCCACCATGGCAATTAAATCCATGCTCACTTTCTCACACAGTGCCTGGGGGGAAACCGACAGCACAGCAGGGCAGAGGAGGACATGCTATGGTAATCTTGGCTTCCTCAAAGCCCAGATCCATGTTGCAACCTCTGAAACCACCCTTAGTGGCAGGCCTTGTCCCAGGAGCCTTGTCCTCGCTGTACATGGGGGGCTCCCTGTCTTTGGAGGACAATCCATGTGCCCATGAGGGACTGCAATGCCCAGGCCTCTCCAATGCCCACCTTTAGCAGCCACTGTGGAGCTGGGGCAGAGCAGCAGCTGAGCAGGGCTGAGGAAGGGGAACGTCCCCCTACACATGACTAGCAGAATCATAGAATCATGGAATATCCTGAGTTGAAAAGGACCCACAAGGATCATTGAGTCCAACCCCCAGCCCTGCACAGACACCCCAACAATACCACCCTGTGCATCCCTGAGAGTGTTGTCCAAACTCTCCTGGAGCTCTGGAAGCCTTGGGCCGTGACCATTCCCTGGGGAGCCTGGTCAGTGCCCGACACCCTCTGAGGGAAGAACCTTTCCCTGATATCCAGTCTGACGCTCCCCTGACCCAGCTCCAGCCATTCCCTCGGGGCCTGTCCCTGGTCCCAGAGAGCAGAGCTCAGTGCCTGCCCCTCCTTTTCCCCTCAGGAGAAGCTGTGACTGCGATGTCTCCCCTCAGTCTCCTCCAGCTGAACAGACCAAGTGTCCTCAGCTGCTCCTCACACAGCTTCCCCTCAAGGCTCTTCACCATCCTCATGCACCTTTGGACACTCTCTAACAGTTTAATGTCTCTCTGATATTGTGGCACCCAAAACTTCACACAGTATCCGAGGTAAGGCTGCCCCAGTGCAGAGCAGAATGGGACCATGCTGCCCTCCCTGGCCCGGCTGGGCCTGGTGTCCCCCAGGAAATGGTGCTTTCAGGGAGCTGTGCCATGCCAGGCTCCTCTCCCTGCTCCAGAGCTGTGGCTGGAGGAGGAAGCCAGGCAGGGATCCACCGCGGGCAGGCGAGGAGAGCAGTGCAGCTGAGGCGCTTCCAGCGCTCTCCCCTCGCAGCCTGCCAGAACAGGCTCGTCTGCTCCCTCTTTTCCCATGTGCACTGCAGAGCTGGGCTCTCCCCACCAACCTGCCTGGGGGCCAATGGCACCCCCATGGAAGACTTCTCATGGATCTTGATTCCATCAGAAAAAACTGAGGTTTTGTCACAACACGACTGCACTGCAGCAGTGCCTCTGCTTGGTGGCATCTCAGAAGGTGAGAGGTGGGTTTCCCCCAGCCCCTTGGGCAGCCCAGGTGAGCTGCCTGGGTCCCTGCTGCTTGCACTACCTGCAAGTGCAGTGTGGATGGCCTGAGGGAGCAGCTGGGCTGTCCAATGCCCAGACTTTCCAACCCTCATCCCTTGAACCTGTCCAAAAAAAAATCTGCTTCGAAATTTCTCATCATGACCACCAATACCCACTTCTATTTTCTGCATCAGGCAGAAAAGAAAACAGAAAAGGAACTGTAAAAGTTTAAGTCATTTAATTGGCTGCATTTTGACATCCAATCTTTTCTATCACCAGCACCAAGTTTCCAGTGAGGAAGTTGAGGAGAAAAATAACACCACCTTGAAACCAGGTAGGAGATTCCTGCTGGAGAGCTGCACAGGAGCTCCCCAGCAGTTACTGCCTGTTATCCTTGAACAAAATCCCAAGCTAGCATTCAAACATAGCTCATTTTACCTCCCAGTCTCTCCCCCTTAGGCTCTTGTTGCTTTCAATGCCTTTGGACAAGGCACATGCTCTCTCAATTATCTTTTCAACAGAAGCTTCTAGTTTATTTGCAGCCTTCAAATACCTTTTTGTTCCAGCTGATTTCATTACCTGGCAGAAACATTCTCTTTGCAGCACGGGTAAGCTTGGGTTTACATGGATGTGTGCTGCCTAATGAAACAGGGCTCTGCTTACTCACTGGAGTTCCTAGAAGTTCATTCAGCAGAAATAAAGAACAATTTGACAACTTGGCTACCAGGCTACAGGCTGCTGGCCAGTTTACAAATCAGTAACCAACCAGATGAGACTGAAATCCTCTGCCTGGGTTCAGCTGGATGAGCTGTTTTTGTGAATAGTGTATTTTCTGGGAAAAAGCCATTTCAGATGGACTGTCAAGAACTGCAAGTTCAGGTCAAGTGAAGCAAAGAGTTCCAGCTGAAAACAAGCAGGAAAAAAAATCTGTAGCATTGAAAACATTTAGTCTGGCATCCCTGAAAATTATTGGTTCCAGAAATGTCAAATGCAAACTTTCTGCGTTTTCACTTCAGGATGGAAATCTTCATTTAAAGATTGACCTAAATTTCTATAAGGAAGGTATTAATTAACAGGAATAAGAAGGACACCATATCGCTCTGGATCATGTATAGCATTTCAAGATAATATGAAATGCTTGGCTTTCTTTTTTTTTTTTTTTTTTTTATTTTTCAAGGGAAAAATGTCCTGATCTTCTTTGCCTTGAACCAGCACATCTCCCACAAACATTCACCTTAGCCACTGAGCAAAACTATGACCACCTCCCTACTGGGTGTTGCAAACACTAAGAACAGCTCATAGCATGTCTTCAAGACTACTATTTTTGGTGTGCAGATCCAGGACCACAGAGAATTTACTCAATATATCCAGGGACATAGGATGGTCAAGGAGCATAAGAAGAAAACTTAAGATCTTTTGATACACATTTTCCTGTACTACAGTAAGTATGGCTGTCACTGATGGGGATCCTTTTTCTCCAGCTAAATGAAGGCTTAACTCTCGTCCCAGGGTATACCTGAGGAACATTTTAGAGTCACAGTATTATCAACATGGGAAAATTAAATGCAGAGGGGTTTTTGAGCTCTGATTATGCAATAAGAAGCCTGAAAATTTGGGGCGCCTGTGCTTTTGGCTGCCCGACTTTAGATACCCGCAGCCTGATTTGCATGAGCATTAATGCACGCAGAACTCCTACTGAGATCAAAAAAACAACTCAGTGCCTCTGCAAAAACAGGTTGCTGGCATCCAAAAGCAGAGGCATGTGCATTTTTCCAAAATCTGGGTCTGTACCTCTCATCTGAGGTGGCCTCTGAACCAAAAGCAGATTTCAGCCTCAGCAGCTCCTGACAGAATTCAACCCAATTTCTACCTCTACAAAAATCCCACAAAACCTCTCTTAGAATTGTGGAGAGAAAATTTACTCTGCTGTCCTCTCTTTTTGTTTTGGGTTGGTTTTTTGGGGTTTTTTTTTAATCATCCTGATTTGGGCCATTTCTTCGAGAGCCTAGAGGTACTAAAATTGCTCCACACCCATTACAGGCCACTTACATGTGCATACACATACCCAAACACAAAAGCAGTCAGTTTATAGGAGACACCCAGAGGTCTCACCAAAGAGCAGACACGCACAGAAGTTGAACAAGAACCCATTTTGCCCGTAGGTAGATACTGACCATCCACACTCTGCAGCTCTGGGGTTATCACTGCCAGAAAGCCACAGCAAAAGGAGGTAAATGCAGATAATGCACCTTCAACCTGTGGCCAAAAGAAGGGGGAAAAAAGCACTTCCTGCTTTTCTGACAGCAAGATGGATTCCAGAACACTCTTCATCAACTGTCTGCAGTGTCTACCTGTGGAGTTTTGCCTTTTGGAGGGGTTTTTTCAAGTGGATGGAGCCGTCTCTATATGGCTTGGAGAAGGAGCACACATTGCCAGAGCTTGGAAAGGGCAATGTCATGCCCAGGGAGCATAACATGCTAACAGCCTAACAGTGACTGGGTTTCATCCAGCTGTGACAGGGCTGCTGGGTGCCTGCATTCATGTGCTTTTTGTTTCATGTTCATCACCCTGGCATCAGAGCAGGGTGATACATCTCGGTTCAGCAAGTACTCTCTTCTTAGGTGGAGGGCAAAGGGCGAGAGGCTGAGTGCTTACAGAGGCTGAGGTACACAAATTAGTCAAGCAGATTTCATCTACCCTTGTTTTCAGCTCTGATCTTCATCAAACACAGCTTTATAGCAGGCAAATTACTGCAGCCCAGGGAAAAGTCATCACACTGGGACTGCAGTGCCCGAGGCAGCAGTGCCAGGTGCTGATGATGCTGCAGAGGGACCATTTCTGAAGATGCTCGGCAGATTTGCACCCTCTGTCTTTTTCACAGGCAGCATTAAAAGCCACACTTCCCTGTGGAAGAGCAATGACGGACAGAAAGCCAGGAGGGAGTGCTGAGCAGAGAAATCTAATAATTTATAAAAGCAGCTTAACTCAGGTGGCCACAGGTATTTCAGCAATCTGTTCTGGGCAAGAACTGTATTTCCTGTGAGTGCTCTCATTTTGTCAGTCTGTGTTTCAAATCAACTTTGACACAACCTCAGTGACAACGGCTTTGAAGTCTGAACTAAATGTCCTATGGAGAACATTATTCATAACCACTCAGATGGAAAGGGAATATTTTCCTTTTGAAAGGTCCTGCCAAACCTGTCCTGTGCTTTGTTTACTTTCAGAGGCACTGTGGTCATCCCTTAGGAGGAAAGGAGATGAAGGAAAGAAAGGACAAAAACATTCTGGCAGAGAACAGCCTTCCAAAATCACAGACCAGAAATTCAGTAAAAAAGTACAGGGACCATTCCAGCTGGAAACTGCTGCTTTGCATGGACACCGGGCAGTCTTGGGTCCACCTCTGTGACACCTTGGATCTGTATCTGTTTTACAGAGAGTTAAGCTGCTGTACTTCGTAGGTCAGTGGTTCTATTTGCAGTGGCAAGGTGCAACCCAAACAGCAAGTGTTTACATACTCTGAGAGCTCAAATCATATTCAGTCTCCAGAGGGTGCAGAAATCATGGAGGATTTTACAGTGCAGGGATTGGCAGGGTTGGGGTTGCATACATACAGATCCACAAAAGCTTTGAAGACACATAATTTTTACATAGGAGTTATGAGAATGAGTTCTGGCTGAAGTCTGTGTAATAGTCATTTCAAATGCTCCACGCACAAATCTGCTCCCACTAAGTCCCTGGAAAGACTCCAAGACAGCAAGTCAAGACCCTTGGTTTCTGTGCCTACTCTCATTTTAGTGCCCTTCCTCTGTTAATTTGCCCTCCACTTACAGCTGCTTTTTTTTTCTTTTTTTTTTCCTGTCTGATCATTTCTGTCATTGGATTCAACCAAACCTTCCTCTGGCACAGTGTCATTCCTTAAAAGTTTGTAAGAATTTGTTTCCTGAACTCACTATCTTTCATTCCCATTCCCCTTCCTATTCCCCTTCCCTTTCCTCTTCCCCTTTCCTTCCCTTCTCAGGCTTTTTAGTATCACAGCTGGCCCTTCTACCCCAGACTCACATTTGGTATCACTTTGAATGTATCTTTTCCTTCCTGGTGGCTGCTTCCTGCCTGCCCACTCACAAACACTTCCCTGATAAGCATCATATTGCCTCCTGCTGCTCTCTTCTCTTTTCCTTCAGTGTCTCTTCTGCAGTTATCTTTCCCCCACTTCCACCTCTTAAGTTCATATGTTCCTGAGGATCCTTTCAACGACCTCATCTCATCTCCTCTTCTTCCTTTTACATCACCCCAATCTCTCATCCTCATCTCCCCTCAGTTTCTCTCCCCTCTCCCTGTGCCTGCCTTTCTTTACTACACACATAATTCCCCAACAGTTTCTTTCTCAGAGAAGAAACTGGGCATAGAGAGGAAGAGTGATATTTTTTATTATTATCCTCAGGGGGATATATTTGTTACCTAAGTTAGATAAATAAGCTCCTTATGCAATCAGTGGAGAAGGGTAGGACAACTTAGGAGGTTTATTAGATGTTGTCTTCCTTCATTGACTCTGTAGGGAACCTAACTGATTCTACCTGATTTAGTAGCCTGAAATTAATGAAGTCACGTGAATATCCTCTGCACAATCTCACTTTTGTTTAGGTTCATGTGAAGGAGAGAGGGAAGGACAAAATATCAATAACACAAGGACAATATTTGGCACTGACCAGGCAGCCTGAGCTCCTGACATACCTGGTAGGTGCTGGTGGAGTGTGGGGAGTGGCAGCTTTTCAGAGCTCCAAAGGAGAGGAAAATGTTTTTGCAGACACCTGGGAGGAATGTGTCTCAGCCAGAACGGGGTTTGGGGGTGTGACAGCCAGGTCACCTTTGCAAAAGGCCCCTGATTTATTTGACAAGTGTAGGGCCAGCAAAAGTGGGGAGGAGTCATCCAGCAAAAGTAAGCAAAGAGATGAGCAATGTAGTGGTCAGAGCAAGGAGCCAAAAAAGAGGTTGTTGTTTAGGAGACTTGAGAGGATCAATGTTGCCGGCACCCAGGATGCTTCAGTAAAAGTGAAGGAAGTGTGGCCATACCAAGGTCCCACAGTCTAGGTTTTCATTGTGTTGGCAGACAGACAAGGAGATGCTGGATTTGAGAGATGATACACAGGAACGTCAGGAATGGAAAACAGTTTGGATGCCAGAGTCCAGTAAGAATGCTGAATCAAAGACAAACAGCTTGCTATTTCAATTCCTCACACTGGGGACCTCCACAGAACATCTGTAGACCTGGATATACCTCTGATATTTCCTCTGCTTGATTTCCTATGTCCCCACCAGGTCCTGGGCTACAACTGCTCTTGTAACACTTAATATGTGCTCACTGAGGACAGAGCTGAACAGAGAAAGATCCTGCATCCACTTCAGAGTCATAAAATATTGCTCTAAACAGGATAATGGTTAGAAACCTACTCTTTAGCTTCCCATGTTTTTCACCTTGTTTGCTTTGACAAGCCCACTGAAAACCACCAAGCAGGTGGGTGAGTGTAAAGGAATATTAGTCTGGGACAACACAAAAGCTGGAGGACAGGAGGGTAGGAAGCTCAAAGGCTGTGCACCCTTTCACAGCTGATGTCTTCATTCTTCCTGCTATATCTTTAGATGACTTCCAAGGTTATTAGAAAATATTCTCTAACCAAACCCACACCTATCCTTTACTGAGAACCACTTGCAGCTCTATTCATTTCACCCACATAGAAGTGTTAGACTTTCCTTTTTCTTTTAATGAAGAAGAACTTGCCAGCTTTTCCCTAAGATCTGATAATATGCAGGGCACAAATGGTGGTGGGAGGGCTCTCAGTATTCTCACAGTGAATAAACATGGGAATTTTCCAAACCAATTAAGAGCCAAAGAGGTGCAAGAAGACAAATACCATGGAACTATGGACATTTCAAGAGAAAATCAGCCTTCGATCTGAGACACAAAATAAAACTAGATTCTTAAAAGTTTCTCAAGGTAAGTGTTTTTCCTCCAGTCCCGCTATTTTCCCTTCCCCTCAGCAATGTTACACAAGCACCTTGCTTTGTCAAAAGTACAAAGAACTTGGGAGAGGACAATGCATCCAAAGTGACTCCAGAATAAAACAAGAAAAACCTTTCAGCACAAGTACTTGTGTAGGTGGGGGCACAACACAAAGCACAAACAAATGCCCTGTGAGAGACTGGAGGAGAAGCTGCTTTGAATGTGCAGAGAGAAGAAGCCCTCACCCTTTCTGAGGCTCTCTCAATGTAGCTGCAAAGCTACTCTCTGACTTCCAGCCCTGTGAATTTCCACTCCAGCCTCGCTGTTTATAACCAGTACACAAAGCCCTTATCTCCCAAGCACAGCTTTAGATTATAGAGAGGGCACGCTGTCAAGAGAGACTGTCAAGGCTAATGAGCACAGGGTTAACTCAGTGCTGCAGCAAAGGGACACCTCTGGAGGAGCTGCTCGAGGCTGGGTTTGCAGCACAGCCAGATGCACATTTCTATATTTTCCCACTCTCTGGTTAGCTCCTATTGCTCTGAAGCTACGGCTTGACCACCTGATATCTGAATACCTAGGCAACACTGAAAGCCTCGGGAGCCCGCAGGAATGTGGTGCTTGCTGTGCGCCTGGCGGGATGGGGAAGCACTTCCACAGATGGGAGGGGTGTGCTTTGCAAAATACTGTGGTCGTAAACTCTTCTTTGTTGCGTGTATAACTCTCTGTTTGTCTTTTTGTAGGGATAGCACAGCTTTTAAGCATTCCAATCAAACAACCAGGGCAACTCATTCTGGCGGCCAATTTTAATGGCAAATGCAAGTGGCTCCTGACCCATATGGGAACTTATAAAAGCCAGGTGCCTCCATGAAGAACACCAAGCTACTTCCCAGTGAAGGAACATCATACTGAGGTGACACCCACAATTCAACATGACTACCTTCTGCCCTATGTTTTGGCATCACCCACCCAGAAAATGAGGTTTTCTGACAAGACTATTGCTTATTCTGAGAAAAAGCCTCCCAATCCTCTGTGCTCTAAGGTTGTTGCTTCACAGCACAAGTTAGGAAAGGTACAGTTGGTAGAGTGGAAAAAAGAAGAACCTTTTGGGAAAAAATTGGTCTCCCATTACTATAAATGAAAGGCAGCTTAAGCCTGTTGAATGTGGAAATCACAGACATCCTGGTACATATTTTCCCATTCATATCATACATTCAGATAAATTGAAAGTGATCTTTTGTATCATACTTCCCCCGCCTATCCAATGCAGTCATTTCCCCTAATAAACTTCCTAGTGCTTTGTGTGGTCAAGTGTTAGATGTCCCCAAGGAATGAAGTTTCTACCACTTCCTTGCAAGGCATTGCACATCTCTCTATTGAGGAGATTCCTGAGATTCAGTTCAATGTTCCTTGAATAGAAGCACTCAGCATTACTCCTGATTATCCCCCTGCATACATCCTTAAGTAAATCTGTTTAGCATTTACTTTTTTCTGACACTGGTGACAGTTACCACATTCCCTCTTTGTCATCTTCTGACTACTTCATGAAGAAAAATTTAGGGATGGCATATTCACAGACAACGTCCCCCCTGTTTTCTTGGCTGCTGTTCTTGAATCCCCTCCAGCATGCCTCTGTCTGCCTAGAAGTGCAATACACAGGACTCAGGGCAATATTCCACATGTTCTGCCTTCCCACATGTAAGAGGGTGTCTTCCCACACATTGCCCACTTCTGCAGCTTAAGAAATACCACTTCCAATCAGCTAGCTGCTATCATTCCTAGATCTCCTCAACACAATTTATTCCTGCTGCATATTTGAATTTCAAGTTGTTTTTCTCCAGTTTGCATTTTTCCAAGTTGGAACTTGTACTGTTGTTTTCCAGACATTCTTTAATCTCTCTTGAATTGCTTCATATCACTTTCCTGTTTATAAGGGTGTTCACAGTCTTTCCCAGAGCAGCATTGATGTGTTTTTCACTTCTTACAAAAAAAAAAAAAANATGTAATTACACAAACCATCAGAACACTTAGATATCTGCGGTGGAAGACTACATTTGCACAACACACAATGCCTAGCTCTAAGATCGACCTCTATTCTTCCTCTACTGCTCTGCTTGTTTTCTAAAATTCAAACCACCACTGAAGGGCTCATGCAATGTTTGAGTGAATACACCACAACCACAAGATCACCCATGGATTTCACTGGAGTGCTGCTTACTCCGTTTCACAGTGGAACACCACCACCATCACTAGTTCCAACAGCATAAGGATACTCGTGTTGGTAGAGCTGACTCCCAAAACTTTACAATACCAAGTTAGGAATAAAGCTTGGGTGCTCCCTGCAGAACATGGTAAGTCAGCCTGACTTTGTCCCTGAACCCTGTGCTCTGCACTTACACACCTGCTCCACACCAGCCTGTTGCCAGACCATCACACGCCCAGGCCCAGTGTTGCAGGCTGGCCTTGACTTCAGGGCTGAGATGATCATATGGGGGTAATTTGAATGGGGATGGTGAATTCCTCACCTGATGGGAGGAGCTGAGACTCTTCAAAGGAGAGGTGATGTGTGGCTGCACAGAGCCTGCACAGTGACTTCAACAGCATCTGTGTGTGTGTTCAGAGCTTGCTGCAGCACCAGATGCGCAAAGCACTAGAGGGAAAATTAGAGCAGCTTGTCTTCCACCACTCTCACAAAAAAAACCCTGTTTTCATCCCTTAAAACATACAGACAACCTTAGTCAAGTCACCTTCCTTTTGGGATCAGTATCTTGAGTTCTTCTAAGCACCTCTGCCAAGGGATGACACGAACTATCAAAGTGTTCAGTGAAGGAGATTGCATATCCAGGGAAGGAGCTGCATATCAGGGAAGGAAACTGCATATCCATTTCTGCCTTTCTGGAGCACCAGCTTACCAATACAAACCCATTTGGCACATGTAAGCTGAAAATTCAGCCAGTTTGGCATGTCTTTGTGCTCAGCACCTTAACTTGTAGAGACCATGCTTCAGGATGATTATCTAGACACTAGATCTCTGGCCTTAAAACTCCACCTCAGTGGCTGCTGTCTGGCAGAGGCTGGGAAAGGTCCATGGGTAGTTTCAGAGTGGCCCAGGAGAAGCAGCTCAATTTTAGTGTTCACAGCAATACACTTCCAGTGGGAAATAGCTAGATATTCACCACCTTATGTTAAAACCACTGCCCAAAATAGGTCTGTACTTGTGCCATAGATGACATTAAGAAACCCTGGGTGGGTGAGCAAAGTAAGAGTTTTCCGAGTACACAGTTTCAGAGTTAGCTGCTTCCCTAGCTGGCTGGCACAGAGGAATTTTTGCTGCTTTGCCTTGCTGTAGCCTATTTGATCAGCACTGTTACTTGCAGCTGGCCACTCACCTCACCTTTATCATCTCCCAGGGTCCTGTGAGCATCACCTTGGCAATTATTCTTCAGAAAGAAGCACAAAATAGTGTTGAGGGGTTTTGGGGTTTTTGTTTTGTTGAGGGGTATTTTTGTGGAAAAGAAAGTATCTGTGAAAAATGTGTATTCCCTTCTGTTGTGCAAGTCTCCCTGCTGGGGAGGCTGGGCTTGCAAGAGGCTCTCTCCATGTGCTTCCTCATGGTGAGCCCAATAGGTTTTTGAAGGGAGATGGCTACTGCCAGCAGCAGTTTCAGAAATGACACCACTTTCAGTTCAGTTTCACAGGCACACTTTAGAAATGGATCCTAAGGATGTGAGGTTAACAGGCAAGAGAAACAGGAGCCAGCTTTCTCCTTCTCTTCCCCCACGGCTACCAGGGCTGTCCTCAGGCTGCTGTCCTGTTGTCCCTGCTTTCACATTCTTTTCTTCTCAGTGATCTCTGCAGTGCCCTTGCTGGCTGAGGAGTTGATGGAGCAGCTTCAGTGTTTTCACCCCAGGAGATGAATGTGCCATCCCACAGGGCCTGAGAAAGCTATCCTTGCTGTTTGTGAAGCAGTCACGCTCTTCTGGGGGACAGGTTTTATGCTGGAGGTGATGGGGGTTGTTTGCTTATTTACTTTCTCTCTATCTTTTCCTCTTCTTTTTCCATTTCCTTCTTATCTTTCCTTCCAGAACCCTTCAAACTCTCTCCCTCATTAGAGAAGGCCTACAGCTGTGGAGTGGGAAATAACAGCTGAAGAGCAATATTTTCAACAATTTGGAGCCAGGGTTGAGGAGAAATACATTATCCATCAGGAAGAAGCAAACCAAATACAGACACCCATCCTGGGACTTGGGCAGGACAGTACCTTTGGATTTGTGCCCGTATGTTTGTTTGGGGTTTTTTTTGTTTGGTTGGGGGTTTTTTTGTTTGTTTGTTGGGTTTTTTGGTTTGTGTTTTTTTTTTTTTCCTAAAGAAAACGGATGTGAAATGTTTTGTTAACATGTGCTTAAAGCAACAACAGCTTGTACCCAGGCAAGCAGGCCTTCAGCAGCAGTGCAGCATGGCATGGGGTCCTCTGGCAGAGCACGCAGTACCACCTCCTGCTTAATGGCATCACTGCCTGCAGTGGCTTCAGTGGCAGCCTGTCCTTGGAGGCCTCCTGCCCACACTCTGATCCAGCCCAACACGGCCCAGCTTCTGACAGGATCACAGCACAGAGACACGCATGCCTGCAGGCAAATTATCACACCAGAGGCTTCGACATGACAGGGCCGGGAGTTAACCCAAGCACCGGGCCTGCCGTGGGTGCAGCTCTGTGTCATCAGAATTAATGAACTGTCGTGCAACATGGCTGGCACGTAAAGGGAATCATTCACACCCTCCTCACATCCACAACAAGGCAAATCAAAGCAGCCCACTGCGCGGAGGTGCTGGTGCCCATCTGCCAGCCTACCTGGCACAGGCAGCATGGAGACCAGCGGCACAACCAAGTGTGAACCAGGAGACCAAGGCTACACCAAAATGGAAGACAACACATTAACAACGCAGCACTGATCTTCCTGAACTGCCATTGCTGCTGATTTATAGAGCCAGCACAATACATTTATCCAGGCTGCCTTCATTTATTGTTGTTAATTGTTACGAGGTTTTTTGGCAAGGATGGAGAAGCTTGTCTGATTAAAAATAGCTTTGGGGATGGCAGCTGGCAGAGTCACAGTGAGAGAAGGATCCAGCTCCAGATCTTTCTTCAAAGAATATGTTCCTAGTAAGTAATTGGGTGCAATCAGGTGTAGAGATAAACACTAGCACTTCCCAAGGTGTAGCTCAAGGCTCTGATCCTGACAGTCACTCTTTGCTGGCAAACATTCAGAAGGGTCAAATACCTGATCAAGACTCTGCAGACTTTCTGGCAGGACCAGTGTCCTACTGCTTTGCAAGGCTGGAGATAAGAGAGTATTCTACAGAGACCGGATGCCTGAGCATGGTGGGATTTCAGCTGCACAGAATACATCATAACAGTTTCAAAAATATGTAGCCTTAAGGGCTGAGAATCTGGTTTCATGCATGTGCATCTTCACTCTGTGGATGGTGCATGTGTGCTTCTGCAGAGCCCTTATCCACATGCTCCAAGCAGTTTCCACAGCTTTCTCACTTTGCATTCTGTATAAAGCAGGTTTCCACAACTGGAAAAAAAAGCAGGATGCTGAACAATGGACACTCTAAGTGAACACTGAGTGTGCTGAGAACTAGAACTACACTTCCCCCATTTTTGATGCCAACTGACGGTTTAACTGCAGATCTTTACTCCCCATTTCCAGTACACATCAGACCCACCTGAACACAAATATGAGCTTGTTTCTATGTTGTACACATTTTGATTTTCTCTGCTGAGCTACCAGTGTGGTGCTGCAAGAATGGCTTTCAAACACTTGGAGTGAGCCAGTGTTTCAGCTACAGGGGAGCTGTGCTGGTTGTTCCTGGCTGATGGAATCCAAGATCCTTGCTGCAGGACTGCTTTCCAGCATCCAAGTGCTCACCCCATCATCCAGCTTCACTTCCAACCAAGCTAGAGATCAGCAGGACTTCTGGAGAGCTGCCCTCATCTATAGCCTTTGAACTCCTCATGAAGGACTCTGCTGCTGCTACCATTCACTGGCTCTCTGAAGAATTTACTTCTTGTGGCTCTTGGGCTCATGAAAATCATGTTTTGCAGCCCCACAGATTAGGACAGCTGGTCTACCTTTAATATGTTGCTTTCTAATGCATTTTTGTGCTCACTTCCAGGAAAGTTCTGGCAATCTGTGAAGTTCACTCTTTGGAAAACATCTCACACTATGTCATTAGGTGAAAATGGCCTCTGGAACAGCTGAAAAATCAAAATGCTTGCCCACATATCCTATTTGCAGGAGGAAAGTGCTGCATCTTTTTGTTGTTGTGTTGTTTTTTTGGTTTTTTTTCACTCCAACATGTATGAGGAAAACGTCTGAAACTGTTAAAATTTATCAATTTAAGCAGATCTGACAGCCTTTTTAATTGTAGTTGAACTGTACAGAGCCGTTGAATTTCTGAGCTTGCTTGCTAGCTAGCTTGCTTGCTTGCTGAATATGCACTCGGCAATCAGACCAAGTTTTAGCAGCTCCCACAGAAAGCACGGCTGCCGTGGTGACAACAGGCGGGTGCTCGCTGCTGTAAACCAAAAACCAGTGCAGCGACACGGAAATCAATAACCCAAAACAATTTATCATTGCTGAAGTTCCGGCCCCGTCTTTTGATTTTTTTTTTTTTTTCAAGTGTTTTCTTTCTTTACCACTTCAGCATGTTTGCTCAAGACTGCCTGGACTAAAGGCAGCAGCACATCGTACCCGGGAGAGCTGAGCCCTGAGTCAGGGCAGCGAGTGCCACCTACTGAAACACGAATTTTCCATCATCAGTTACTCGCCCACCCCGCTTCCCCCCTAGCTTCCTCCAGGGCCTGGGATACACTTCCAAAAGATACAAAAGAGCAGGAAAGAGGATTTAAGTTGTTTATAAGGTCATAACCCCTATTTTAGCAGGCAAAACCTGGGGGGAGGAAGAAGGGGATTGTTTTCCAGGTTTTTGGTCTGCCTTAAGCAGAAAGTTACACAGAGAGGGGGGGAAAAGTCCCTGCTTGAAAAACATTTCCTTTTAAACAGCATGATATGCCTTTAAGGGGTAGGTAGTAGGCAATGATCCATCTTCACCACATACAGACTTGCCTTGTTCTTCCATTTCTGGCTGAGTGATAAAACGTTAAATGTCATTTCCTGTATCAGTGGTTAACCACTAGATGCTGGATCAGAGATTTACCAGAAGTGCAATATTCAAAAGTGGACCTGCTGCTTTCAATAACCCTTTCTTGCACCCTGTGGGAACCGTTTCACCTTTGAGAGAGAGCAGAAGAGAAAAAACATAAAGGGAAAACAAAACAAAAATACCCTGGATTTTGGTAGGGACAAAATTCTTGAGCTTGGTGTCAACAGCTCACACTTCATACAGGCAGTCATAGGGATAAATCCTTCCCAGCCCCAACACCAAAGCTTGTGAGAAAGGGAAGCAACTGGGCTGTTCCTGAGCCCATGGTTCTATTGCAGCAGCTGGAGATCAGGCACTGGGGGATGCGTCTGTTTGTTTTGCACTGATTTTCCTCCACTAAAAGCCATCATATTTAGCAAACAGACCGACACTGGAATCTAAAACATGTACTCCCTACCAGCCTTTACTTTTCTTTTACCAGCCTTACATTTTACATTGCAGAGGAGATTAGTTTATCTGCCCAGGCTATATTCATTTTATTACTGTCATCACAGTCAGTTTTGGGGCTGCAGGAATGAAAAATCATTTTGGGAAGAGCAGCTGGGAGAGTTAGGAGCAGAAAAGGAAATTTCAGTTGAGGCTGCATTTGTGAAGGCTGAATTTTGAACATGTGGTTGTGCAATTGCCTGCGCAAATAGAGGGTTATTTTCCTAATTACATAATATTTGTAAAGCACTTAGAACATGAAATGGCTAAGCACACGTCAAGAAATACCAGTTAGAGAAAGTTGTGGCCAAATAGTGGCGGACAAGAATATAGAAATAATAGCAGCACACCTGCTGCTATTTGGACATACACCTGATGTCCAAACTGCCTGTGTATGGCTCTTGCCT
This sequence comes from Promerops cafer, assembly GCA_013398275.1. Taxonomy (NCBI): domain Eukaryota; kingdom Metazoa; phylum Chordata; class Aves; order Passeriformes; family Nectariniidae; genus Promerops; species Promerops cafer. The sequence continues at coordinate 1,260,455 of VZSE01015526.1, forward strand.
GCAGCAGCATCCCTTGCTTTACACTCCAGCCCCCGAATCCCTACTCTCAAAGGGCTCAAACAACTTGCTTCAGTTGGAGAACACCATTTTTCAGGGTTGGGAATGGCTCTGCCTTTGCTGTGTGCTTGTACCTTGCATGACACAGCCCTTGCCCCTGAAGGCAGCCTGCAGGGAGTATTGCAATTGAAATAATAAATAGTAATAACTTCAGAGTTGAGGTATCTCACTCCTTTCTACCTCTGCCAACAGGAAACCCCCACATTTATTCTGTCATTCCTATTTACTCATATTCACGGCAGCAGCTCCCAGCTGACTCAGTCATGAACGTGACCCCAGCCATGGTAGGTGCTGTGCAAACACTCTGTGGCCACATAGTCCCTCCCTGGCAGGGCTGATGCTCTCAGACATGAAAGGGAGACACTCCCAGCATCCCAAGCCAGGCACAGCTTGACCACAGGTACCCGTGCCCTACGTGGAGTTTAGTTCCTGCAGCAGACTCAAGGAGGCAATAGGAATTGTACCAATCTGATCCTGGACTGTCCAGGCAAACAAGGGCAGAGCACAGTGTTTGCACAGCACAGCAGAGCTCGTGTTGCTGCCACAAACAAAGCTGAGTCCAGGGAGGAGTGTCCTGTGCCTCCCAGGGAAAAACTGGGATAGTGGAAGATCTAAGAAGATTCCCCCAAAAAGTGAAGTGTTTTTATTCTTCACTCCAAAAGTAACAGGAAATCTCCAGATTACTCATCCTTTCCCAGGAACCCTGACTGGAAAAAAATCCAGAGGCCTTGCTATTTTCCTACACACACACACACACACACACACACACACAAAGGAGCCCTGCAAAGGCCTTAACACCAGCTGTGCTTGCCCTTGCCAGAACTTCCTGAATCCACCCCCGGTTATACCCTTGCTTGCCAAGCAATGCAAATATTCGAGAGGCCACCTCGATTCTGCAGTGCCTGGTGTAAAAATCCGCATCAAACCCAAGCAGCAAAGGCTGTGACTCACAGCAACTCGGCAGCCAGAAGTCTTGTCAGGCAGGCCAAGCTTTTACATAGCAGGAGGTCACTGGAACACACTCTGGCTCACCTCTCTCGTCGATCAAAAGAGTGCAACTGCTTAGAAACATCTCCTGCTTGCCTTCCCTTCCCTTTTTAAAGTCCAGTGCTAAGAAGCTGCTTCCTAGTGGGCAGAGAACAGGATGACACACATTCAGTATCTCAGGGAAAGAAACTGTAGTTTTGTCCCAGCAGCTGCTGAAACTTACAGCACAGATGAATTCTGCTGTGTAACCCAGAGGCTGTAGCCAAGAGAAACTTGAGTCAGAAGACCTGATTTCAGTTCCTGCCTCTGCTACTGACCCACTGTTTGATCTTGAGTTAGTCACTTAACTGCCCCTGGAAATAAAGGCTTCCTTTGATGACTACTGCTTAGGAACAGCCCCGACATTGTCAAGGACATGGAAGGGCTAGGTGGCATCTGCAGCTGAGGCACAGACTGGCCTGTTGCTGCAAGATATATGTGGAAGACCAAGTTTTAGGTGGTGAGGAAGAAGTAAGGGAGAATAAGGGCTTGCATGGCTTTTGAGGCGTTAAAAAAAGAATTCAGAAAATGGGGACACCTCTCCTCTCCCCATACATTGGGAACATGGAGTTTCTGGGCTTCAAGTATGCAGCACAAGCAAGACAAGACTCATCAGAGAGCCAGGAGATCACTTACCTGTCATTCTCCAAGGGTCAAATCTCTGACCACATCAGCAATCCCACACATTCAGGAACTGTGAATCAGGGCTTCAGAAACTGCAAGTCAACTTCCCAAAGTTTCCCAAGCATGCCCTTGCTTACTATTTCCTTTTTTATATGAGTACACAGATTATTTTCCATATTTAATTGACTCCAGAAGCTGAAACTAATGATTTGTTTGTCAGCATGTAACGCTCAGCACAGTATGGCCACCCCTTCATGCTTCATATTTGAAAAGCTTTTTCTGCTCCTCTGTAGTTCTGTAATGGACCACACCTACTGCACAAAGGAAATAATTTCTGACTAAACACTAAGAAGAGACATGATCTCTTGAGAATTTTATTTTCTTTTTATTTTAGGTCTGGTTTATACCTCAGAATTGTACTGATTTTAAGTCAGTTCATGGCAGACTGAGGACACACAGATTCATTAAACCACATCAAATCAAATGTCTCAATTTTAAGAACCAGGAGTGGCAAATTTCACCCTGGACACCTACATCTTCATACACAACCTTTCAAGGGGGTCTCTCCACACAGTACACAGCTGCAGGCTTCAGCTTCAAGCCTGGCTTCCCTCTCTGCTCATCCAAATTAACTACACAGATCTATCTCAGTGGTGAATATGCAGCTTCTGTCCCAAGTGCTGCCTTGCAGCAGCAGCTTAGCTGAATTCTGACCCAGACACACTTCTCCATGCCTTCACATCTGTTTTTCCAAATATCCCCTGACAGCAGCAGGAAGGGGTGGTGTTGCCATCTGAAGGCGTGTGGAGGCTGAGGCCAAGGAACCCAAGAGAAACACAAGGTGAGGCTGCCACACCCCTGGGGCTATCACAAGTAAACAACCCTTTGAGCTGGCTTTAAGTAGGGAATAAAGGAACACAGACCTTGTCCAGAGATTGTTTCCACGGGTATAGTCATAACAATCCCCACAGCAAAAGTAGGGAAAACCTGACAACATTATGTTTATTCATAAAGACTTGTGTAGATGTCCTTCTGCAAGCCCCCAAGCTGAGCTGTGGTGGTTTTTTATCCAGCAAAAAATAGTAGTAGAAAGCAGCCTGGTGTGTGCCTTCTACTTTATGCACCACATGTACAATTTAGGTTTATACTGTTTGGATGGTCAAGGCTGCAACATGTGACAAAAACCTTGAGGGCATAGCATGGATGTAAAAGACCCATTTCCATGGTCTAGACTTCCAGGAAATCTGAAGTGTAGCCATGGTCCCTGAAATATAAATTAGGTTCTTGGTCAACAGTTTCTGATGTATAGAGATTTTAGCATTAGAAGATGACAGGTTTGGCTGTCTTGAGGTTATTAAACTAAGAGGCTGAAATGAATGAGCAGCTGAGTTATGCTTGATCATTTTTAATTTGCCAAAGGAAGGTGAGGATAGCGTTATGGGGAAAAACACAGAGCTAGTTTTTTTTTTTTTTAAGAAAAATGGCTTGCAGAAGGGACTCAAAATTAAGAGTTGATACTTTCAGAGATTCTGAAAAATTTAATTTTCCATGATACTCTCTATAAAGGGCAACATTAGTGGCATTTTTTTCTTTTAAATCTAGATTCTTCTTCATTGCTGCAGACCATGCTTTGCAGCATGTCCATTCTTATCACTGTGCATGGATTCCACTAGTAAATCACTAGTAAATCACAGTGCTGTAAAGCACTGTAGGCTGTGACCTAAGCAGACAAAAATGTGCTGAAATGCAAACTATCATATTTGATAGAGATGTAAGCAACTCTCCTAAGAGAATAGGCTGAGCTGGGGCTGTCCAGCCTCGAGAGGAGCCCCAGCTGAGAGGGGCCCTCAGCCCTGGGTGTCCCTGTGTGCAGGGAGGGCTCCGAGCAGGGCCCAGGCTCTGCTCCCTGGGGCCCAGCAATGGCACCAGGGGAATGGGCAGGGACTGATGCCCAGGAGGTTCCACCTGGACAGGAGGCAGAACTTCTGTCCTGGGCAGTGACCGAGAACTGAACAGATTGTCCAGAGAGGGTGTGGAGTCTCCTCTCTGGAGATATTCCAGACCCCTCTGGACACAATCCTGTGCCCTGTGCTCTGGGGTAGCCCTGCTGGAGCAGGGAGGTGGGACCAGATGACCACTGTGGTCCCTTCCAAATTGACCCATCCTGGGATTCTGTGTAACACAAGAGAGTTACAGATGTTATTATAATTTTGCAGAGAAGCAGTTCCTTCCATGATAGTGCAAACCCTTTGGGCTGACACAAACTGGCTCCAGAAACTAAGACACAAAAATAATTCCCATAATAGTTCTTTTTAAATTCACTTGCTACAATCTATATTTTGAAGATTTCCCCTTTAAGCACAAGAGTTATGAGTTTACATTAAAAATAAAGTAGTAGTTTAATCGGGTGATTGCAGGAACAATGGTGTAATGGGGAAAAATCCCTACACTTTTCCAGTATGTAGCTCATACAAGACAACCACCAGTACTTCAAAAGAAGAGTAGCTTGCAAACAAATCCTGAGATAACCTGGAGACAGAAGCCAGCAGTGCACTGCAAGAGATGGGCATACACAAATAAGAAGTAAACTGGGAAAAACTGGCCATTTGGGGAAAGGAGGTGTACTGGGCAAAACTGGGAGGGTTTCACTGTCAGGGTCTGTGGGGGTGACCTGTGGAGCCCATGAACTGCCTTGGGCCAGGCACAGCCACCTCCTGGGGCTTTGAAACAGATGGGACCAGTCCACAGTGAGCAAATGCCCAACCAAAGCAGAACATGGCACCTCCACTCAAACATATTTAAGCATGAGGGCAGCTGTTAGGAGAGAAGTGAGGAGACATGTTTGGATTCAGGTGAGGAGATGCAGGAAAAACACAGAGAACACTTGTGTAGAAGAGCAATAGATGGACGTGGAGGGTGAAAATGTTGAGGGCATGGCTGGAGACCCACTCTCCAAGAAGGCAATTTTCACTGAGTCAGAGATACCCCTGAATGATTGCCTCCAGTGGAGGTCCCACCCCATGGCAGCAACCAGAGGAACACTTCCTAGGAAGCAAAGAGCAGCAGATAAAAGCCATTAAGCACTCAACTCCAATGCTGTGTGCCACTGTCTCTGAAAAGACTGGGAGGGACTGCGTGTAACCTGTAATGAAAACTCGGGCAGCTGAGCCTTGGGACCAGTGAGGAAAAATCTTTGGCAGAAGATCAGCTTGGGGAAGGAGAAAGAAGGGTGAATGACAACAGGGGACAACTTCTTTTCTCTGTTCCTAAAAACAACAATAGCTCATAGCTTATTACAAGAGCTGTAAAACTGTTTCATCCTGCTCCCTGACTCAAGCTGCTATAAAATGCAATTATCTAGGATGCCTTTCTAGGTCTAGTACTCTAAACTTGGTTAGGCCAAGCATCTATTCCCTTATAAGGTTCATTTTGCAACTACCCACTTTTTGCAATGTCTCCCTGCCTTCCAGCTGTTTTATTTTCCCCAAACTTTCCTTACTTCTTTCCAGCAAATAGGGTAAAATCTCTCAAGTAGCTTTACTTCTCTAAATTAGTCACTCATTCCCTCACAGACCTGAAATTATAAACAGCTGTCTGCAAAAACCCAATTGCTTCTAGAGTAACCAGTGTTAAGGACTTCTGGAGAGCGTTACGACTTCCGCCTGCAGGGAGAGGGACAGGGGTGCCGGAAACAAAGATCCTGTTGCAGTGTAGTTTCCCTCAGCCTGAACAATAGAGGGATGGGATGTACAGGTGGGATGTACAGACAATTCCTTATAAAGAAAACGCCTCTCGGTTTACTCAGGAAGCTCCAGGAAACCAAAAGGGAATAAAAATCCCAGCAAAGCAGGTCCCCCACTGTGTCCTCCGGGTATATGTGACAGCAAGGAGAGTGACCCATGCAGATGTCCAGGGAGTCTGCCAAGGAGTAGATGCCTGGGACAGTGAATCAGCCTCTGGCGTGGCCTCTGGGGCCGACCCTTATGCTCCAAAAATGCCGAGGTGAGGGGAACAGGGTCACTGGCACCAAGCACCCTCAGATGAGCACCTGGCCACTGTCAGCTATTTGGGCAAGAAATGTTATTGCATTAATCCACATTAATTGCTCAGGAGTCAAGATTTTCCAGACTTACGCATGAGCAAGTAAAAGCACAAAGATTATTTTTGTTGGCGGAAATTAGTTCCAAATAAAAGCCAAAGCTACTTCCCTGCAAACTGTCAGGAACTTCCTGTGGAGAAACCCAACTGGTGAATGAAAAAGTAAGATTGACTGTTAATGTGAACACTTTCAAGGTTTTCAAGGTTCTGCATAACTGTTTACCTGAGCGTATTAATTTAGACTTGAATTTTTCGTACTCAGTGGCTGATGACTCTGGCCAAGCAAGACTCAGTGCTTCCAACCTGCCAATATGTAGGTGACCTCAGCATTCCTATTCACAAAACCACTGTCCACTCTGGTACTTCTACCTGCCCAGTGAGAGTTTTTCCCTTGCAAACAGAGCCTTCCAACTTGCAAACAATTGTAACAAAATCAACAGCAAACATCACCATAAAAAGCAAAGTCTGTTGTCTGCTTTCACTCTTTAAAAACTCTTTGTATTTTTGGTCATGAGACAAAGCACTTAATCTTCTGCAAAAAGTATTCCCTAAACATGAACCACTGTCTGGTAGACAGATCTCTAGCAAATTATTTTTCTGAAACAAATGAGCATTCATTTGTTTTGCATGAAGGCATGAATCTGGACGCAGATTTCATCATAGTATCCACCACAGTGCAACTGCCTCATGATAAAGATGATTCCAGCCTTGGAACTTAGGGCTGTCTGCAGAAGTGCTGTTTTCCTTGTGTTTAGACAGGCCATACAGTGTCTTGTGAAGAGACAAAACATCTGTTTTCATCCTATAATGCAGTTACAAAGAGAGAACAAAAGCAACATCTTCACAAGAATCAACAGGGCACTTTTCCCCCCCCACCCCTCTCTTTAAGGTCCATCTGTATTAGGGTCCATCTGTATATTGCCACAGGAAAAGGAGAGGGGAAAGGGGAGTGGAAAAGGCTTCTCCATTTAATGGTGCAGCACTAGAAAAACAATTCAGGAATAGAATGATCGTATTTTAAAAACTGAGGATTTTGGTTTGTGATCTTCCTTCCTTCCTTCCTTCCTTCCTTCCTTCCTTCCTTCCTTCCTTCCTTCCTTCCTTCCTTCTTTCCTCCCTCCCTCCCTCCCTCCCTCCCTCCAAGTGTTGTATTCCAGGGAAAAAGATACCACCTTGCGAAGCCATGTTGATACCACTACTGCCAGCTCCTCTACTTCCAGCTCACTGGGTAAGATCAGGAATGTCTAGGTGTGGAAGATTATGTCTCAACGACTTTGATGTCAAGAGCCCTCAGGGTATCTTTTGACACACAAGTTACCAGTACCAGTTTTAGCTGATATGGACACTGTGTTCCCTCTGTGCCCACGCTGTTTGTTCCTGTGCCCAGGCCAAGTCCTCTGTTTCGCTTATGCAAGTGTTTGGAGCATGGAATTGATCCCACTGAAAACTAACTTCCTCCCTCCCTGCCCTCCTGCACTTTTTGGTTTTTCTGGCTCTCAGCTGGATCAGATCACTTTGTGTGCAATCCCACAAAAGCTGGTGCCAGCAAGTAGAGGGTGGGAAGCAAGGAAGGGGTTGCTCCTCTTGGTGGCAGTGGCAGCTGCTGGACTGACAGTGACACTAGAGGCACCGCTAAACAGCAGGAGAAAAACCATCGCTCATTGTTCACTCATGCTGAGGGACATCCAGCTCCAGGCAAACACCCGTCAGGTTCTGTATGGCAGAGGAAACTGTATCACATAAACACTTTAGAGTAAGATCAAACTGTTTTAAAATGGACTGACAGAGGACACTTCACATGGCAGCACCCCACGAGCGTCTGACAGAGAGGAGGGAAGACCACACACAGTCGTGGGCTGTGAAGGAACTGTGCAAACCCCTCTGGGCCTGCTCTGCTCCAAGGCTCCTCTGCTGCACCATCCCACAAGGAAGGTCCTTAATATTTTGGTGACGGCTGTTCCAGCTGGGTAGAAACTGCCCCCCGGGTGGTGAGAGGTGTGAGGAAGGCAGACTTAGATCCTAGGAAATCTGTGGAGTGTGGCTTTAAACTAAAATTGGTAAGGGAACAGCAAAGCACAAAGCCTGAACAGATGAACAGACAGCAGGCAATGGCAGCCACAACCACGGTGTGTGAGGCAGGAGCAGGAAGGCTGGAAAACCTGCCCATGGGTAGGCACACACATGAAACAAGGCAAGATTTCCTTTCCAATGTAGAAAAATAAGAACACATGTTCTCCCTTTCTCTCCCCTCTCACAAAAATGATTAGCATCAAAGTCTGTCTACCTAAATCAGACCCACCATACATTTTCTCCCACAGGTTCACCACCGGTTTTGAACTGGTGCAGCCCAGTGTGAGAGGGAAATGCCAAGGGTTTGTGCTCTCCAGACAGAGGACAGGATCGTGTTGGAGAAAGGAGGGTGTTTGGGGGATGTTGAGGAGGGCTGTGCAGGACCCGTGAGGCCCGGACCACATGTGCCTGTGTGGAACTGAAAAGCACCGGCCCACACTCAAGGGTGACCAACACCCCCGGAGCCTGCCTGTTCCCCGAAACCGCTCTGTGGCATCGGGTGTCCCTTACGGGCACCGCCCCGGCAGTATCCTGGGTGCATCCAGGCGGAATCCCGAGGGTGTCCCACACTGTTCCGGGGGTGTCCCAAGGGTATCCCGGGTGTATCCCGGGTTATCCAGGCGGTATCCCGGGGGTGTCCGGGGATGTGCCGGCAGTATCCCGGGTGTATCCAGGCGGTATGCCGTGGGTGTCCCGGCAGTATCGTGGGGGTGTCCCGGGTGTGTCCCGGGATGTCCCGGCACCGTCCCGATCACGTTTCCACGGCGCCACCTGGCGCCATCGCGGGAAGGAGCGGCCTTGCCGGGGGCTTCTCCAGAGTCAATTAAACTTTAAAAATTCATTAAAACGAAATTAAAACAAAATTTTTACATGTAATTTAAAATAATAAAAGTTAAACAAATCCTTGGCCTGAGTTCCAGCTTTTGCTGAGTCCTCCTGACAGTCAGCCAGCTGTCAAAGCAGCCTGTCACCTCGGTAAGTGGTGGATTACAGCACTTAAAAGTGATCTTGGTCTTTCTAGGAATTTTCCCAATAGCGTGACATATTAAGAAACACAGTGCTGTCACATGAGGGTGGGTAACACCCAGAATCCACAGAGGAAAGCCCCAAAGAAAGGGGCTTACCTCCCATCCCAAAGCCTTATGGTGGAAACTGCACTTACCTTCTATGTGAAATAATCTCTTCCTCAAGAACACCCATCAAGCCCTACCTGTTCAGCTGTGTTTGCAACAGTGAAGTATTGTCCACATTGTTATTCAGCTAAGAATTTCCTTTTCCTAAAACATGATTTTAAAGCCATGGTGCCTAAAGCTTGGTATGTCTTTGGAACCATCAGTACCCAGTTAGGGAGCTTCCTAAGCTGAATTCTAGCCTGCAGTGAGACTTCAGTGGAGGAAACACTGCATGAATTTCTGCCCATGGTGGCACCTAAATAAACACTCCAGATGTGAGGATGATGAGGACACTTGCAACTCCCATGTAAATAATTCATGTATTGATCTATCACCCTGTGATCTGCACAAGGCTACTCACTGTGATGCCAGTTTCTATGGAAAACCAGGGAAATACAGCTTATAAAGCAAGAATTTATGAATATATTTATATATACAGTAAGATATACTTACAGGACAAGTATATCTTACCATTTTCTGGAGAAGCAATTGTTTCTTCAGTTGTCTCTGTGCTGCTCTCTTCTGGCTTTCCGAGACACATACGAAGGAAAAGAGAAGTGATGGAATTTCCTCAGGCATCAGTGCTTCATGACACCAAAATGTTAATTCGCTCAGCACAGATGGATTCTACTTTGAAAATTTACAGATTTCCTTCACTTTCAAACATCTTTGATCAGCAGCCAAATGGTTAATGTTACATTTAAGCAATTGCTGGGCATCCAGATTTGCTCTCTTCAAGGAATAAGAGCTGTTCACAATACTCAAATCAATTTCTGCAACAGCTATTCAGTAAGATTGTGTGTGGGTGGATTTTTAACCATAAATTATAGCATGAAGTATCAATATTTAATACAAGCAGACATCATCCTGTAATAAATATAATTTAAAATACAAAGTATTCTTTAATATAGTTATTGGCTAACTAAAAGTCTTAAAAGTTCCAAATAGAAATCCAATAAGATTTGAGCGTCACCTTCTTTTTAACCAAGGGAAATACCTGCAGCAAAAACAATTCCCAGAAGAATTTAGAAGCATTTAGATACAGTCAGTCAGTGAAAGGCTGTTAGGGTCAAAGGTTCAACCAGATGAAGGTTTATTCCTTGTGCTGAAGGAAAGTCTGTCATATCATTGGTTAATTTCGGCCTTGAAAACAGAGGTCCATGAAACATCAAGGATCAACAAGGGGAATGGGAAGAACCTGCTCCCCAAGGAAGGACAAGCCAGAGGCTGAGGGCCAGGCACTGCACAAACAGTGCCCTCATGCCTCCAGCCCTCTGACCAGTGATCATTAACAGCCCTCAAGCAGGTGGTACAATGGACCAGCTTCAGGGTCCATCCAGAAAGCTTGAAGAGGAGATAGGGCCAGAGGCAAGGTTATAGCACAGGCTCTAGGTCTTTCCAGGAGACAGGATGGCAGATAGCTACAGCTACAGCCCTCACTATTCCACTCAGTCACTCCTGAGTGAAGTTGGGCTCTGCCTTTCCAATACTTTGTGGGGAGCTGTCAGCAGCTCAGCCTCCTCTTCTCTAGACTAAACTCGCCTGTCTCTCTCAGCCTCTCTTTGTAAGACATGAGCTGTAGGCTCCTCACCATCAGGAAGCCTTCTGCTGGACCCTCTTCAGGTTCTCCATGTCCTTCTGTTTCAGGTGTGGGCCCAGCTGCACTGAGCAGGAGCTGGAAGGAGCTTATCATGGTCTACTTGCAGTGAGAGCACCCTGCCAGCTCACAGTCAACCAGGCATCCACCATAACCGCAGGTCCTTTTTAGCAAAATTGCTGCTCAGCCAGTTGCTGATACGTGGGGCAATTCTGCCCAGTGTGGAGCTTCACATGAGTTCTTACTGCAGTCTTTGTTGGTTCTTTTCTTGAGGATTTTGAGGTCTTCCTGGATGGAGGCTCTGGCATTTGCCTCTGCCACTTTCCCTACTACGGTGTCACCTGCAGAGATACTGAGGGTGCACTCTGTGCCCTCCTCCCCATCACTGCTGAAGGTGTTGAACAGTATCAGTCCCAGTATTGGTTCCTGAGCTCCCCATTACCAGCACGAGTCAGGTGAGGGGTTGCTGACCACTGTCCAGTGAGTCTGGCAATTAAACCAGTTTTCCCAGCAGCCCTTTTGTTTCTTCCTTCTTTCCAAATGACAGTGCTGTAAGAGATGCTATAGGGAAGTTTCACTGAAATCAGGGTATCTCCCCACCCTGCTCCTCAACCAGCCATTTCCTTAATGCCCATTGCTGGCTTTATCTCAAATTGAGCTTTAGCTCTTTTGTGACCAAGACCCTAAGCAATGCTTTTGTAAGTAACTTCTCTTTTGTCAGAGTAGGAAATGCATCTTGTAAAATTCCCTGTCCTCCTCTACAATGGGATGATGCGTCCCTGAGTGTTCCAGAACTTCTCCATAAAATCAGCCAGATCTCCTGAGCATCTTTCTGCTTCATGGCTGACTCCCACGGTTCTGCCCTGAGATTCCCTGAGGGAGGAAAAACCCACTCTACACTCACAAGCATCCAAAGTGCTGCTCACCTCCCCAGACTCCCTCCAGTTCCTGAGCAGAGGACACAACAGGCAGCTGAGACTGGTCCTGCTTTGGCTCATCACAACACATTCCCTTACAGCCCTCAGGAGATTACAGCACTGGCTCTAGGACAAAACAAAGAAGTAAGTTAGGTCCTGTTTAGAATTTTACTGCCTCACTCTCATTGGCAGTGGTAGAGAGACCGTTGGGTAGTGCTAGAGCTGGTTTTTCAGTGGGGGAAGAAGAGGAAATCCCCAATGAATTTTGAGAGGAGAAAGGGATGAGAAATTGAATGGTTCATGAATGTTCAGGGTGCTTATATGGAGTTTGTGAGGAGAAAATCAATTTTTACTTGTCAAATTGCTGGCCACTTTATCTCCTAAAGTGGTAAAAGATGCTATTTGTCACATAGCCCTTGAGCTGTGATTGGGGCTGGCAGGGACCCCTCCAGGTCCTTCATACCATCCTTCCTTCTGTCACAAATGGGCTGAATCTATCTTACTACTGAAAACAAGTTTACAAGGCAGAACCTCCAGGGCACGAGGGCAAATGCTGTTATTAGAAAACCATCATTGTCAGTCTTCCTGGCATAGAAATGTCTGTTGACAGAGGAAAGCAGCACTGGGAGTGAGCTTGGATGTGGGAAATGAGGCGTTCCTCCTCCTGAGATGAAGAAATGTAGTAGATGATCTTACTCAGGCTGCAGTGACCAAGAGCTATTAACAAGCTGCTCTTTTCTCCCTGCTGTGATACAAGTGCAAAAATGAGTCTGTTCCCAGCTCCAGAATGGAGAGGTTGATCTTTAAAAACAAAAGGCTTGGTGACTGTGGGGAAGGGGCTTGGTGTCTTTAAAGCCAGGCATGGAGGAATCTACAGGTCATTACTTTATTTTTATAGCCATTATTACTATTTTCTGGATTGTATAAAAGCATTCAGATGTTTGAAGGGCCTATTCAACCTTCAGCAAATAAAATGCTCTTTTCTTTGCCAGTAAGATTTTCAGGAATGGACAACCATCCTCCCATGTGTGTGCATGACATTCAGCACATGATAAACATAACCTTAATATAAATTATTGGTATGAAAACTGGTAATAGCCTGACTTGGTTAATAGTGTTGTTCTTACTAACCCATTCTAGACACAGAAAAGCAATGCTTATTTAAAACCTAGGTTATATATATATATAAAAAGAATCTATTATAAAGCTAATCTCAGGAAGCTTTCAGAAAATCTCTTCAACGTTTTCAGCATCTCTATTGAGTGAATAGAACTTACTGCATATCTCTTTTTTTTACCATGTCTTAAGAAAAGAAAACAATAGCCCTCCAAAATTGTACAACCCTACCAGAAAAAGTGACACATGAAAATCCTAGGAGCTGTCAGATACATAATAACAACAACAACAACAAATCTTCTTACATATAAATGCACAGATTTCTGTTAAAATAAATTGAAAGTCACTTTGAAATTTAGATAGTTCTCACCACCTCTGTCAAGAGACTTAAGCACAGAAGTTGACTTACACCTGATATTCTACTAATTAAATAAAATAGAAAGTCTTCTCCTAATAACTAATTAGGACGCTAGGTCTGTTTTCAGTTTTTTGGGCATTCCTGACTGCAAGCTGCTTCTGAAAGTGAGACTTTGTGCCTTGGACCCTTATGAATGTAAATACCTGGCATCATTTCTCAAAAAACCCCCAGACCCCCACCTTGATGTCCAGAGCACGTATCCCTCTGCACCCTGAAGATGGCATTTCATTTATGTTGTACCAAAAGAGAAGCAGCACAAGGCACAGAATGGGAATGGGGACAAATGGAAAACAGAGTTTCAAAGTTGTGTGAATTTCTATTATTTCAGTATCTTGTTTTCTCCCAGTTTTGGATGGATTGCTGTAACAATTTTCCTTTAATAAAATATTTGGGGTCAAAGCAAAGGTAAGTGTTTTACCTAACTCCATTTCTGCATTTCTGGACATTGTTCCCTATATGTAACGAGCCCAGCCAGAGCAGAGAGGTTGTTGCTTAGGGAACCAAACGCAGGGCACAAAATATGACCTAAACTACAACTCCCAGGAAGCAAAGCAACACCTGACAAGGCCGATGTAATGTAATTTGATTTCAGTGTTGAAAACATGTCTGAACATACCTTAGACCAAAGAGATAAAATATCACAATTTGGTCTGAGGATGAAAAAAGACATTTCATTTCAATCTCATATCCCCTCGAAGAAGGATTTTTTCAGTATTCACCAAAGCTGGAATAGTATCAGTGAGAAACCTGTTACCAGCTTTCCTGATGAGCAAGGTGCCACAAGCATTATGTATCTCCATGTAAGTAAATTGTGTCATTAAATAACCCTCACAAAGAGCCTCAGATCCAGTTTCAAAGGACAATAAAGCAAGTCATAATGCTTACTAAAGATTTCTTTTCCCCCTTGAGAGACCAGAAGTTCCAAACATTGTTTGGAATGACAACTCTGACTCTTCTTTGCCATCACCTACATCTTGGAGTTTCCAGCTAGAAAAACATGTAGAGGACAGCACTGTTATCAAGAGAGACCATACCCCAGGCCTCAGACCCACTGACATTCCCAGGAATACTGTTTTCCATAGGGCTCCACAAAGCCCACTGATCCACCCCCTTAAATTCATTTACAGAATGAAGTCCCTCATGGTAGCAGGGAGTTTTGGGGATTTACAGCATCACAGGAGTGCTAAGTCTTATGATTAATGGAGTAACAAATGCCAGAGAAGTAAGAAGATTGGAAACTCAGTATCTCTGTCTCAGAGGAAAGACCCTTATGCAGAGGGATGATTGGTTTCAACTTAAATGAAAAAAGCAGCTTTGATTTTTGATCTTAAAAAAGAGAAGTAAGTCTGAAAAGGATTGCTTAAAAGGGATATCCCAAAATTCAGAAACCATGGTTCTTTCTGAAGAAGTCAAAGATTTTATCCTACATTTTCCTTTGGGAAGTACTATCATAATTTCACACAAAATAATAAATTCCAATTATTTTAATTATTGAGCCTTATAGATCAGCCATCAGGGTTATCCACCAAGGCTTCTTCCACTTGCTAGTAGCTGTGCAAATCAAGGCAGTTTAGCTCACTTTAGGGTGCTTTTTATTCTGATAAGGTGTTTTTCTCTGACTGGAAATCTTGCTAAAATACTGCTTTTTTTTGAGAAAACCTGATCAAATAATTTATTCCATTTGACTTGTGAAGAAAACTAACCAATATAGACTGCAGCTCTGTCAGCCACTGAGCCTCTTGATTCAGATGGTTACATCCAGCCCATGATTTCCAGTCCCATGCTTCCCACTCAAAACCATTTTTGCATTCACAATCATCAGCTGCACTGTGTCAAGCTGTGTAACAACACTGTATATATTTTCTGCTTGAAGTTCATGAAAGTTTTCCATTCTACAACGGAATAAAACCAAAGCCCATGCACACTTACACAAGGATGTGTTCATACCATCCCAAATGTCAGCAGTGAACAGGAGGAATGAAAACTTTCCCTTGGGCTGAGTTACATGACAGAGAGTGAGTTCACCTCTGTCTGCTGAGCCATGGTAGCTGGACATCCATCTCAGCTCCACTTCTAGGCAAATCTTTTTATCTACATGTGTCAAGAAAATACTTAGGAAGTTACTGAAACTCTTTCAATGTGCCTCAAGAAATTAGCCAATAAATGGGATCACAGACGAATCATGGAATGCTTTGGGGTGGAAGGGTCACTGAAGATCCTCTAGACCAACCCCCTGCCATGGGCACAGACACCTTCCACTATCCCAGGTTGCTCCAAGCCCCGTCCAACCTGAGCTTGGATGCTTCCAGGGATGGGGCAGCCACAACTTCACTGGGCAACCTGTGCCAGGGCCTCGCCACCCTCATCATTAAAAATTTCTTCCTTTAATCCAATCTAAACCTGCCCTCTTTCAGTTTAAAACCATTGTCCTTTGTGCTGTACTGCAGGATCTGTTAAAAAGTCCCTTTCCATTTATCTTTGCCCCCTCTATACACTGAAAATTCACAAAAAGGTCTCCTCAGGGCCTTCTCCAGGCTGAACAACTCCCAACTCTCCCAGCCTATCTTCACACAGGAGGTGCTCCAGCCTTCTGTCCATCTTTGTGGCCTCTCCTGGACTTGCTCCAACAGATCCGTGTCTTTCCTGTGCTGAAGGCTGGATGCATCACTCCAGAAGTAATCTCACCAGAGTGGAGTAGCAGGGCAGAATCACCCCCCTCACAAACAGGAATGTACAGTTACAGATAATTCAAGAACCTGAAACAGCTCAATGATGTCAGGAAATTAAACTCATGTGAAAATACCTTCCAGAGACAGCTGTATATGATTTTTTTAGTCAATGCCTCTCTCATATTTCACTATTAATCCAGAAATTTACACATTTTGTGGTTTGGGTTTATTCTTATAGAAATAAAGGAATTAAGAAAAACTTGCTTGGAGGGATTTTGTCTCAGTGGCTTTTAGGGAAACACTACTTAATGTCTTATTGAAAAGGCTGGGAGAAAAGAGGACTGTACTCAGATGTTTTGCTGACTCCCAGGCTCTGGAACATATCCTTGGCACTCAGGACTGATCATAGCCTACAGTATCCTAAACCAAACTGGTTAAAGGGCAGGGTAGTGGGAGACTGCAGTGTCTTTACCTTATACCACCTGAACTGTGCTGAGCTGCCAGTCAGAAGAAAGACAAGAAGTGATTGTAAATAACAAGAAAAATAAAAGGACACAGATTTTCCCTATGCAGTGTACCAAAAGAAATCCAGTCCAGGATTATTTTTCTACTGGCAGCTTCATGGCACAACTTGAGGTTTTCGAGATGCCACCAGAGCAGGCTGCTCCATAGGAAAAGGGAGCCAGGAGCTGGAGGTGAGAGCAAGCAGCCTGGAGCAGCATCCTCATGGGTATAGGACAGCCCCCAGTATCTGTGCAAGGTGGGAAGAGCGGGCTTGGTGATCCTAACATGGCACAGCCAGGAGGTTCAGGAGGAGTCAGGGTCTGGATTGGCAGAGCTGCAGCACAAAGAATGAGGGCCTGAGCGAGATGTAACCCCTGAGCACAACAGGGAAAACCCTCCTCCCCAGTAAAGGCCCCTACTGTGGCTTTCCCTGGCATCCCATCTGGTGTCACACCGCATCTGGTGGCCTGGAGCATCAGTGCCAAACCCTGGGGAGGAGTGGGGAATGTCAGAGTTTTAAAAGGACAGCAGTGCCTCCTTGACCCCCAAACTCACTGTGTCACACCACTCACTCCATTGCAATACACAAAGAGAAGATGAGACAAAACACTTCGGAAAAGCTCCATCATTTGGTAACTTACCAAAAAAAAAATCCCATCTAAAATTTTCCATCTAAACCAAGGAAGCAAGGGTAGCAGCACTTTAATGTGCAGTGTATCTCTGTGTGATCTCACCTTGCACATTTCATTTCTGATTTGGCACAGTGACAAGTGCCAGGAGGGACACTCAGCCACCTTTCGGTGCCTCAGTCTTCTCTGGAGCTCAGTCTGTCTTTCCCGCACTCAAACACCAGCTCGGGCAGGCCGCCTCTTGCCAGGCAGAAGAGCCAAAGCCCTTCACGCCGGGTTGGTCCCGTGGTTCTCCAGCGGAGCCATCAGCTCGTCCCGGGGTGCGACTGCCCGGTTCACTGCCGAGGGAGGGCGGCTCTCCCGGGCCCTGCAGCCGCTTCCCCCACCGGGTGTCGCTGCCCGACGCCTTTTCCCGGGGCGGGGCCGAGCCGGGGCCGGGGCCGGGCCGGGGCCGAGGCCGGGGTTGGGGTTGGGGTTGGGGTCGAGGCTCGGCCGGGTTGGGGCCGGGTTGGGGCCGCGTTGGGGCCGGGCGGAGGCTGAGGCCAGGGCTGGGCTGGGGCAGTCCCAGTCCCGCAGCACCGGCCGGTGCTCCCTGGGCAGCGCTGCGGGCGGGGGCGGCCGGAGCCGCTGCTTCAAACACCCCGTACCGCCGTGAGCTCTTGCTGAGCAGCCCGAACGCCCGTGGTGAGCGTGGCAGCTGCTCTGCTGAGCAAGAGATGCTGGCATTTGTTTGCAGATGATGCGCGGAGGCACCGCTGACACGCCTGTGCCCAGCTTAGGAAGGCCCTTGGAAGCCCCCGGCACTGTTGTTGCTGGTGAGGAAAAACCCTAACCCAAGCTTTTCCCTCTCTCAACTTCAAAAAGTTATTTCCCTCTTTGATTTATTTTTCTCTCTTGGAAACAAATATTTCCTCTCAGCAGAGCTCACAGTCTCTTCCCATTTTTAAGGGGAATATTCTTACACTTTCGGCTCAATACATATCATAAAAATCAATATAGACAACCTAGTTTTAGTCTTAATGCGAGAAACCTCGTGAAGAGACCGAGACGCTGAAGAGAAACCAAATGTGAACATCCTGGAAAGTGGGGAATTATACTGCCATTATTCAGAATGTTTGCTCTTCTGTCCTCTTTCAGAAAAGGCTGTTGAAATAAATTTTCCTTGTGAGACAAAGCAGTGGAACAAAAATAGATAAGCACAGTGAAACAAAAATAATTCAAACACATAAAAAATTATATTGTATTGTCTCTATCAGAGTTTCCCCTTTACATCCATCTTGCCTACTCTGGGACAGTTTCCAGTTCTGTTTACTTGAAAAAGCTACTGCCAAAATGAAAGAAGGAGTCAGATCACACCTTCCCTTACACCTACATCCACCCAGGCTGGCTGTAACACGTTTAGAAATATCTCTGTTCTTATATTGCTCCATAATGGACAAAGTCAGGTCCCTCCACCCAGAGGTTTTAGTAACCTGGAGCTCCAGCCAAGGAGAAAAGCTGGCCATGGCTTTTCCTGTGTGCAGCCAGGGCTGGCAATTTGCAAACATGGACTGACACACTATTCCCTAAATACCACCAGAGATTTAAAAGAATCAAGGTGTTTTGTTTTGATTTTCAGTTTAAAATTGTGGCCAGCATGGCTATCTCAAGGGTATATTCTCAGGTGGAAAGTGGCAGTAGATCATGGAAGTAGCAGGTTGGGTGAGTGGCTGTATGTCAGAGGAGGACATTGCTCTGTGGGTAGTGATGCTGCCTCAGTCAAATCAAATCCAATCAAATTGAATCAAATTAAACCAAATGAAAATTATTCTTTGCCAGTATATTTCAAAAGTTATGCAGTACTATAAATACAGCTGTGGTTATAAGGTCAACACAAATGCCAAGTGGAAAATGGCCAATTTTTCCCTTTTTTGTCATGATAGGACACAGAACAACAAAGCAATCATTTCTGTGGGAACAGGGTAGATAAAATGGGGCAGAATTAACATTAGTTTGGCTTTGCTCAGTCTTCTCTCTTTCTGACTGTTTCTATACAATACAAAAGTTCACCTTTAAACCTGTGGTTGTTTAGTTCTTTTTTTCCTGTTCCCTTCACGCTGCCCTTCCCTTTACTGGGCCTCAAATACCACTTCCCTTTCACCCCACCCCCTGCCCTCCTCTTAGTGTTGGAGCAAATATATTCTGCATCAGGATATGGGGTATGTTTAAAAAGAAAACAAAAATTGAAGTTTTTGCAGTTCAGGGCATGACAGGTCATTAATAATCCTTAATATGCAAGCTTTCCATCTGCTATTCTTGCTCTGAGGTCAGCTGGTCCAAGGAAAGCAGGAAGGAAATAGGAAGGTTCAGTGAACACAAACAAAAAGCCTTCTATAAGCCTGCAATGTATATGTGAACTCCAAGCTGCTGTTCCCTGGAAAATCCAAAGTTCACTCTGCCTGTATTCCTATTGCTACTAGTAAATTCCTCTGTTGGAAGGAAGGGCACCAGGATGAGCTTATCCATGCAACAGCCTCAGATGAAGGTGCAGCCTCAAGTGCTTTTGTTCTTTTCCCAGTCAGAAATCTCTCTGCATCTCCTGAAACTATTTCTCTGCCACAGATAAATGCAAGCGTTCCCCCATTCAGCTGTTTCATATGCACGGAGCCTCTCCTAGCAATTTCATGTACAAGCTTATTTTGGAAATGGAGGATCACCAGTGTGGTGAAAATCCCTCTTAAAATGGAAGTGTGCTTGGAGTTAGTTATACAGGTAACAAAATCATAATTTTGGTCCGTGAGCTACAAGGGCATCACCATGTCATTTTACTGATCTTACCTAATTAACCTTAACATGAGTTTGGGGAAAAAATGCAATTCCATATGAAAAAATATAGATCGTTTATGACTGTTTATAACAGAAGAGTCTCAATGTAAGCACTGCATTGGGCAGTACCATTCCTAAACCACAACTATAAGCAGACTGACTTGTTTGAATGTTCTTCTCATAAGGAAGCACTATAGGCATTGAATTTTTTGCAAGTGCAGTGCCCTTCTTAATGAGAGCTTATGAACATGTTTTGATGAAAGACTGAAAATATGAAATAAAAGAAGTGAACTTCTGTGTTCTTAAGGGGAGTGCTGTGCTTGCAAGGCTGGCTCTGGCAGGACAAGTCTAGCCACTGGAAGAGGAGAAGAAAGAATGGAAATCAGCAGGCACCCTTGTGCAATAGCCATGGAAGGTAATAAGCAATCCTTTTCTTGCCTGAAGTCATTTTCTTTTGCATGATGTTTGTCTATAATCCAGCAAAACATTGTCTGGCTCTTATAATCTGTATATGGATTAAGTGGCTATATTTATAATCATTAATTTGGATACCAAACAATGTCTTTCCAGGTATCAAATATTTTGTGGTATCAAAAAGGGAAGGGACTGCCCTGGGATTTTAGACCTCTAATCCAATCAAGTCAATGGTGGGGATGATCCAGCAGGTGACAGGCTGCCCTAAAACTGTCAGCAGGCAGATCTGGTATTCCCTTTTTGCTACCAGATCTTCGCTGCCTTCGATGGCTAATTTAGTCTAATGGCTAATTAGATCTTCGCTGCCTTCGATGGCTAATTTAGTCTAGTGCAGGTCATAAATGGGTGACCTACCACTTCTGTTGGTGCTGAAAGCCAAGTGCTGCATCACTTCTCATCTAGAGGCTGAGCCTGTGGCAGCCTCTCAGTTTGGAATGTGGGGAATATTTCTGGACAGGCACAGACCAGCAGACAGCTCCTCTTCTGTATCAGCCTAGGCCTTTTCCTACAGCATGTGGTGTCTCTGTTTCACATCAGTAACATCTGTTGCCACTAGGGATGTTTTGCCTGGCATCCTAGCTCCACTCTGCCTTCACCAATTAGGTTGTGCCCCATTTAGTTAAGGTTAAATAAGGGAACATAATCCTTCATCTTGTGAGTTACTGCTTTCCATCCTAAGGCAACTTTATCACAATGCATCCACTGTACCATGTAGAGGGGTCCTTCTGGGTAGGTTTGTGAGCAAAACCAGCTTCCCACACCATCCATACAGTTTAAAACAGTTCAGTTCTCTGGCACAAACACCTATTTGGTTGGGTTTCTTGGGAAGGTCTGGCTGTGCTGCTTAATGAACCCTGGTGACCTGTGGTGGTTCTGCTTTTCTCAGTGAGAACTTAGTGAGTCAGGGTCATCCAGGAGGAAAGGATCCAGCCGGAAAAGCTGGGAGAGGAGACCCAGCCTTTTCTTCCCCAGCTTGAGAAGAGTCTCCACTACCATGTAGCCCAATCTGCTCCTCTGTACATGAGAGCAGAGCTGAAGGGAAAGACCTGCACCTGCGATGGGTCAGTTTGCATGGTCAAGGTGAGAAGGAAGTGCTCCTCTTCCACCACCCTGGAGCAGACAACAGAGTTAGCAAATAGACCCAGGAGCTGGTGAAGGAGGGCAAAAAGAAGTCTCTTTTCAGCCCCAGCCTTACTCATGTGCCCTGTCTCAGGTATGGTTCTGACTCTTGATGCCAAAGAATTCTTCTTTGAGGAACCAAGGGACACTTCTGTATCAACTTCCCTTGTCCCTGTGGGGGACTTCAAGTTGCCAGAAGTAAACTGGGAGCATTACGCAGCTGGCACAAACAGGTCCAGAAGATTCCTAAAAAACCTGGATGGTAACTTTATGGAACAGGGAGCCGACTTGGAAGATGTCCTTGATCTGCTGCTTGTCAATAGAGAGGGTCTCGTGAGCAAATTGGGGATTGGGGCTGTCTTGGCCACAGTGACCATGGAGCCATTGAGTTTAAAATCTCTGTTGACAGGAAGAAAAGTGCCAGCAAAACCTCAGCCCTGGACATGAGAAGAGCAGACTTCAGGCTGCGCAGGGAACCAGTGAGTAAAGTCCCCTGGAAAGTGTTTGTGCAGGTGCTGGGGTCCATCAGTGCTGGTCACTTGTTAAACATCACCTCCCGTGGGCACAGAACAGGCAATTCCAAAACATCAGAAGTCAGGCAGGCAAGACAACAGGCCAGCTGGGCTAAGCAGGGATCTTCCTTTGGAGATAAGGCAAAAAAAGGAAGGTGGGTGCCCAGTGGAAGCAAGCTCAGGTGATGTGAGAGGAACACAGAGATACTACTGGTCCCTTTGGGGAGAAAATTCATGCAGCCAAAGCTCAATTTCCTTTTATGATAAGGTAACATACTTGGTTTGACCAAGGGAATGTGATGTTTTTGGACTTCAGCAAAGCTGTTGATACTGCCTCTTCCAGGATCCTTCTGGACAATCTGTCCAGCTTCCAGCTGGATAAACATGTCATGGAATAGGTGAGGAACTGGCTTATTGGTCAGGCACAAAGGGTGACAGTGGAGGCTGACAACAGGCTGGTACCAGTCACTGGCAGGGTTCTGCAGGGCTCCATCCTCATCCCTGTGCTCTTCAACATCCTCATTAATGACTTGAATACAGGACTAGAAGGGAGACCAAATAAGTTTGCAGATGATACAAAACTGGGAGGAGCTGTTGACTCCCTCCAGAACAGAGAGACCACACAGAGAGACCTGGAGAAAACAGAGAGATGGGCAATCACCAACCGTGTGAAGTTTAACAAGGGCAAGTGCCAGTCATATTTCAGAGTGACTGGCCATGCCTTTATTTTACGTCAATCTTTCACAAAACATCTTTGTGTTCTGTTGTAGGACCCTCTGGTGCCTATTTGGGGTGTTCCTGCAAAAGGTAGAGAGGTTTATTGTTAATACAAGAAGTGCCACTTGGAATTTTTCTTGTATATCCACCCAGATCAGCATCAGTACTTGTTATATCAGCAAGTTTAGGTTTAAAACCTGCTGATTTCATGATGTGTTGGGGTTGCAACAACAGCATTTAGCCCCGTGCAGGTGATGGAGGGATTTATTTTAAAAGGCTGTTGGATCTAAAAGTTTGTTGGATGCAGCTGATTTCTGCTGTGTTAAAGGGAGCCAGTCCACTAGGGCAGCCTGTGCTCCCAGCAGAGTGGGACCTGTGCCCCTGCCATTCCCTGGAGCAGCTACAGCATCACGTAAGAAGCTCCCACTGTCCATGTGCACACATGCTGCACAAAGGAGCTCTGTCCCAGCTCATGGCCACAGGGTTCCTTGCTCCAGTGAGTAAGCAGGAGGCAGAAATAGTAGAAAACAGCCTTCAGTCAAACCCAAACATTTTACTTGCCTGTTGCTTACCTTTGCTTCAGCTCTCAGGAAATGATGGTAAATCCAGTATTTCTCCAAAACCAGGCTGATGAGTCACAGAAGGCATCCTTGGTTCTTCTCACAGCATCAGTCTTCCCCTTCTTAGGCTGCCCACGGGTGGGCAGAATGCTGCTCCCAACACACAGAAAGGCAGCAGGCAGGCGGGAGGTGAATTGCAGTGAGGCACAGAGGGGAACAGCTCCATTCCCTTGTGCTCAGGCACTTGTCTGAATGTGGATTTACTGCCTGGGACTTGTCTGCTGCACGGGCTCACAATCTGGAACAAGTTCAGGGTTGAAAGTTCACAGCTGGGGCATTGCAGTATGGGTGAAGGCTGAGAAGCAGGCACAAACCATTAGAGCTGATGCTGTGCTTATTTGTTACCTGAACCTGGGGTACTCTTGCCAGGGGTGGTGCAAACTCCAGCAGTGAGTCAGGAATTCTGGTGCTGTTGCATGATATCCCACACAGCAGGTTGTGGGGTGGGGTTAGGAGACATTTTGGGCTTGGAGCTACTGCGATCCTTCCTAGTCCAGCCCTCAGAGAAGGTTTCTCCTGTGTCCCATGTCTCGCTCCACTGGGTACCTGCTGCAGCCAAAGTAGAAAACTTTTCACTGTACAAAATGCAGAAATGATGCATTTTCCTGCCTGGTGATGTGGAAGTGATGGGTTCCAAAAATTTCTTGCTGGAGTCAGCAGCTTTACTGACCGATGTTATCTCAATTCTGACTTTTAAGCTAGTCTGCCCCTCATCTTTCCACCCCAGAGTCTTTTTGGCAGATCCATGCCAAACATGGCTCTTTTCTCTTGGGAGAAGCTCAGAGGCTTCCCAGCCAAAGCTGGCCTGCTGAAAGAGGAACCAACCAAATTCACCCCTGATTGCTGGAGGGAGATAATTTTTACAAGTCCAAAGCCCAAAGTGGAACTTTCTGTCTGCCACTGCAGTGGTCCTGCCTTAAATATTAATTACACACAGCACTGCAATGGAAACTTTGGATTATGCTTATGATATCTTCCCTAGAGATCTGAACCTGGATCTTCTTGAACGCCAGCTAGCTGTTCTTATCCCTGCTCACATAATACGACCTCTTGGAGAATTCCACCAGTATTATCCCTCCAAGCTGAAATGATCTATGCAAGGAAGCATCAGCTGGGTTGGTCCTGTTTGCTCCCTAGGCAAAGGACAGCCTGCACCATGAAGCAAATCACTGCTCAGACCGAGCTCTGTGTCTGTGGCAGAAATGCAGGCAAATGTCGGCTATTTTTGTCAAGCAAGGCCTGAAGGAAGTCCTTGGTGCTGCCAGCAGTGCCTAAGTATTCAATGTAGGTGCCTGTAGTGAAATGAAAACTTTTTAGTTGGTGAAGGTTCTAGGACCAATCACAGGTAGGGGTATGAACTTTCTCATTTTTACTGTTTACATTGAAATAACTGCTGCTGGCCGTCCGACAAAACAACAAATCAAAGCAGCTTTTCCATCCCAGGTCTTTTTCCAAAGCACTGTAATTTGGAAGGCTACTGACTACCAGGTACAGAACAGAGTTGTGTCTTCCTCCAAACCAATATGACAGTGCAAGAGAGTCCAGAAGGTAGACTTTCCCAAACACTTCAAGAGAAACATATCAAAAAGCTTTTGCACTCCAGGGATACAGGAAAAGCACCTGCACGCTCTGTATTTAAAGCAGCTGTGTGTCTGGCTACAGCTGGCTTGGGTTTGGTTTGTTGGGTTTTTTTCTTTTTTTTTCATCAAAAGTGAGTTTGGGTCTTGAGCAAGGTGCCTTCATGTACGCACCTGGGTTACAAAGATCTTCTGTGGGGCAGGGGTTGCTTCAGGCATTATCACCATGCTGAGCAGCACAGGAAAGGAGGGTGCCCTTGAGACTGAGCAGCTCTGGCAAAGCCATGCAGGGCTGTTGATGGCAGCTGTGTCCTGTGCTTTGCCTGGCCAACCCCAGCATACAAAAGCCCCGTGAGAAGCACCTCAAGCTCTTCTGGGAAAACACAGAAAGAGTAACCCCTCCCTCAGGTGGTGCTCTGAGGTTTTCAAAATTGTTGTGAAGGCTGGGTATCATGTTTGCCTTCTGTATTTTATCCTTTCAGATAAATGCAGATCACTTGGTCACCTTCACTCCAGAAGTGGGAGAGCGAAGGTGGTTTATGGAAAGCTGAGACTCAGGAGCTGGACTTCCAGGAGCTGGACTTCCAGGAGCTGGAGACTCACCAAAATGCTTCTCTGTAGAGATGATTACAACACATACAGCACAGCTACACTGTGTGCACGGGTGATTTCTGTGTGCCTTTTCCCCAGGCAGTGCCCACACAAAGACGGCCCAGCTCCAGAGGGGAGCGTTCACCACCACCTTTACACACCCTGTCCCACCCCTTCAGCCACTGCTGCCTCCTGGTTTGCACCACCTCTATCCCAGTTTGGGAGAGTGGGGCTTCATTTGTTACACTTCCACTGTGGCCAGTCCAGGGTAGCTATTGCTGAACCCTCCCAGTTCACAAAGAAACCCAAGGGTTGCTGAACACCAGAGGTCCTGTGCTGGTTTAAGTGATGGGGACCTGAGGACACAGGGTCCTAAATTTAGTTGTGAAAGGACACAAGATGAAACCCCCAAACCTTGAAGGTTTAAACACCCAACTCCAAGCCTGAAACCCAGACTGGATATCTAACAGACCACAGAATGTATGAGATCCTAGGTCCTGCCTGAAAGTGGATTTCTGTCCCCCCATGAACTTGCAGGTGCCCTGTTGTGCCTTAGTGTGAAGGGATGTGTGAAAGTCCTAGCAAGGGCAGAGTTCAGGGCTGAGGTCACCCCTCTGCTCTCAATTAAGGCAAGTAGGAAAGACAATATCCCATTTTTGAGTGGTAGGGCCTGTCATGCTGGACACAGTGTCTGCATTCAATTCAAGAACACAAATTAGCCCTTAGTGCCAGAAGCAAAACCAAAATGAGGGCCAGTTTGATGGACCAAAATAAAATGTGAGACTGTAAAGATTTATCAGCCCCACAAAAATGTCTGGAATACACACTGGAAAGAAACTTCAAGAAATCCATGGAAATGCTTTGAAAGGGGTGTGACTCACAATCACTTTGAAGGCTAAGTTTTCTTTTTACTTTCTGCCTTTGGAAAAGGTTTTAAGATTCAGAAAGTGTATTTTGCTCTAAGTGTGGGGGCCTGGGGTAACTTTCCCCTCAGCACCGCAGCACCTTGTGTTTTGTACATCAGCTTTGGGGAAAGGAAGTGGCTTGAGGCTGCCACCTCCTCTGCTGCTTGGAGCACAGGACAAAGCACAGGAAAATGCAGACCTGCGTGGAATCCCTCACCAGGGACTTTCACACAAGGAAAAGGAGCAGGAAACCTGCAGAACATCCTAACTGCCAGCATTAAATACTAGGGGTTTTCCAAAAAAGGGTTGGAAAGGATCATATAATTTTACCTACACATAGTGGCTCAAGCAAAGCAAGGATGAAACTGGAAACAACTCCGGGAACAAATTTGGTGTTAATACTATGCATGTGAGTTCACAGTTTATTCATTAGGATTCAGTAGGGACATTATCAAGCATCTCAGCCTTAAAGTAAGTCGACTAATTACCTTCTGGCCTCAGGGTCCCTCTTTCTAGCAGCCCAAGGATAGGTGAAGATTGGTGCTCTCACAGCTATCACAGAACTGAGTATTTTGCTGTAGCTGTTCTCAAGAAGGATGGGATGTCAGCTTCTTGTGCACATTCTGAAATGAAAATCTAGATAAAACCAAAAATCCACCATCTGTGGTTTTTTTCTGAAAAAATTGCAATGAAAACAGTGGAGATGGCTGTAATTACAAATAAAGCATTGAACTCTTCTAGGCATATATATATATATATATACACACACACACACATATATAATATATAAAATGCATTAAAAGCCCACAAAGTAGTAAAAGATACATCAGATCACTGAACTTATTCTGTCAAGAAGGAACCAAAGTAGAAATCATTAACTATAAAACTATCACAGTAGCAAGGCAGAAGGAACAGAAGGAACATTCAGAGGAACATACTTCTACTTCTCTTGATGCTGCACGTGAAATTCAATTCCTTCTAAGGACTTTTAGAATTACAAGTAGCAAAGTACCTTTGGACATAGGGGAAGGATCTTCACATTTAATGTAATCTTTGCTTGCAGCACTCTTTGCTTTTCACCAACTCTTCCATATCACAAAATGTGAGAAACAATGCCCAATTTTTTTAAATTTCAAAAGGCTTATTAAAACTCCAGCAAAATACAACAGGAGATTGAATAAGGAGAAACAAACAGCACTGGGAGCAAAGGAATCAACCACCATGTGCTCATCTGCAAAATGGATGTTCTGCCTTTTACACCCCCAGCCCCTCCTAAAGTCTTGTCAATCAGCTCCTTCTTCACTGCTCAGTGGTGGAGATCACTTTCTCACACCTTGATTGGAAGTCGGGAGTTGCCAAAGGAACAAGCCGACCCTCCCAAATACCCCCCCTACTAGGACTATCTTGTGATAACAATGTATGGGGGAGGGGAAACATAGCTATCATCTACAGAACTTCTCTTAACATATACATAATATTCACCCCTTAATTGTGAGAGCCAACCATCGCATTACTCATCTATAACACAAAATAACACAGGAATAGGACTGGCCAGGGATACTTTCAAATATGAAGTGGTCTCACACAACTGTGCAACAGTGAAGATCATCTGCAAAAACAAAACCAAAAACCAAAAAAAGCTCACCCTAAATCCTTTTCTCTGAAACAGTCTTTTTAGTGACTTACAGCAGGCTTCCAGTGCAAACTGGAGACTAAGTCCACCAAGAAACCACCAAGAAATCACCAAGTACCTGCTGACAGCAACTACAGTTAATTGTGCACAATGACAAGTGCCACCTCCATTGGGAAAAGATGCTGGAGAAATCCCACAGTAAATGAGGAATCTAAATTGCCAAGCCCTCCCAGCTCTACAGGTGCTTTGCTCATTGTCTTTTACACTCATGGGAAGACAGAGGTTTTACTACCAACATAAAATTAACTCAAAGAAATTAACAATTGGGACATGATGGTTACATCTCGTCTTTTCGGTCCTCATTTTGGAGCCATCCAAAGCTGAAGGACAATACAAACATTAAATGAGAAGAGGAAAAAAATACCCATGTGGTCAAAGGAGCCAAGTATCCTAAACAACAGAAGTTCCATCTCTCCTTTTCCCACCTGTTCCCACATGCTCTGTGCTGACAGAGAGACCTGCAACTCTTCCTTACCTGCTGCCATTTGCCAAAATCTGTCCCTCCAGTTCCAGCTTTATGACAAGCCCGTGTTTCTGTCTAACTTTTTACTTCTAAGCATTTTTTGGATCTCTTTTGGGAGTCAGAGGGATGCCAGTGAAGGAGACAATTGGTAACCCTTCCCTTCCTTTTTCAAAATTTGAGGGAATATGTCTTTCTTATTCCACTACTCAAGTTGTAACAGAGTGGAGTGGACCTGTGGCCATCACACTGGAAGGTAAGGGAGAGAAGTGAATTTTTTCAAGTACATCTACCTTCCTTACTAGTGCTGCTGGTGGAACAGTTTTTTATCAGAAGCATCTGAAATTGGGTTTTCTTCCATCAAATAATGAATCCCTCACAGCTGTGCTTCAGAACATCAGCCCACATTAGGCCATCTGCACAGCAATACTGCAGCCACAGGGTTTCTTAAAACATTTGCAGGATGGAAAGAATACAGTGGCATTTAGGGAGGAATCTCTCTCTCTACAGCAAGCAAAGCATTCACAAAAACCACAATGTTAGGAAAAATACACCAGTGGATTTATATTTTTAAAGCATCTATTGCCTCATATGCCATTTAAATAAAAAATTAATTTCCAAACTCCTCTTGTCCACAGTGTGTGTCATGTTCTGGTAGTTTCTTTCTTGACTTTTCAGCACAGGATGTGTTTACCTGAAATCTGGATCAGTATCAGTAGGACCCCCCTGCTGCTCACTCTGCACCTGAAGCAGGATCAGTGTCAGCAGCATTCCCACGAGTGTGATTCCATAGCAAGGACAATGGGTCTCTGCTAAGGAAGGAACCACAAAAGCTCATGGAATGCCCTCGGAGGCCAAGGTCTGCTGTTCATTAGAGAGTCAGGGGAGGTGCAAGGCAGGAAAGAGGCTGTACACAGTTGCAGCTCACAGGGGAATTTTGGGAGAAGGAAGGCTTGCTGAGGTGTCTCAGATAATTCCTGATGCCATCTCCTCTTCCAGCTTGCCTGCTCCCCTCTGGCTGACTCCAAACACTGGCAGCTGGTCACTCTTGCTGGCACGACAGCCCCTCACTACTGAACACCACATCAGGGCTGTTCCTGAGAGGGACTGTCCCCACTGGAAAGCCCTCACAGCCTCTGGATGGGCTCCATGCAGACACATTTCCTGCCCCATCAAGTTACAGTGCTGATTTCCATCCTGCTGCTCTTCTCTTCCAGGCAAAAGTGGACTGGGTGCTTCCTTGGGAGCCAAGTCAAGGAAACCCTGGGCAGAAAGCAGCTTGTCTCCCTGCTAGAGTGCTGGGGGTATAGGTGGGATGGCAGGAGAGGCCTCTTAAATCATCTCCTCTGGTCCCTTCTGAATTGATCTGGCCCCACAGGAGGTAGGCCCCATGATGATTCTTTCTTTCCTACCACAGACAGGGTGCAGAAAACACAGGACTCCCTTCTTTTCTACCAGAGTCCTCTGGCTCTTCACCCTGAACTGCCCAACATGTTCCTTTTCCCCACCCCTGCCAGGTTATCCCCCTGGGATCCCAATCAGGCATGTTCTGAGGAGCATCTGCTATGTTTCTGACCAACTTCCAAGAGGCACCTGTAAATATTATCCTTTCTTTTTATTGCCACTGGCTTCCAGGATCCTTCCTACCATATGCCCTGCATCCTTTTTCCATCTTATTTTATGCATTACTTTTCTGATTCTCCTCCATGGACATCCTTGAAGATAAGGAGCCCAGAGCACAAACACCACAACCTCCCTGCACATCTCTGATGTGCAACATTTTCCTACTACTCTTCACCTGCATGGACACGTGGCCCAGGAAACCAGAGCAGCTCTCAGAGCACCTGAGCTGCAGGTGGAGGTCCTGGGCTTGTCCCCTGGATGCTCCCAGCTCCACAGGAGCCAGCAGAAGCCTGTAGCCCTTTATTCAGTCACCAGAAGGGATCATCCGTGGTTGACAGACATTTCTCAGGGCAGTGCTGAGGGAGCTTGGTGGAGGGTCCCTCAGCTGTCCCTCTCAAGCCCAGTGGTCTGCAAGGTGAGGTTACTGGTTTTTTGGGAAGGAGACAGGGCTAAGGATCTTGGCAATACTAAAAAGTAGAAAACACTTACCAGGTGAAATCCCTCCATCTCCTCAGACCCTAAGGATGTTCTTCATATGCCTGCAGAGAAGTCAATTTGGTGGTTACTGCAGGGCACTCATTCCCCTTGCACTCCTGTAAAAAGGGTCTTGCTGTGGAAGCAGAGCTGGGGTGAGGTCACTGCTGTGCCACACCAAGCCACAGAATCCCAGCTTCAGACCTTCCCCACTGAGCAATTTCTTTATGCCTCAGAGGGTGCAAGGAGGCTGGGCCAGCAGCTCCCAGTCTCAAATTCTTTTCAGATTTCCAAGTGGTCTTTCCTCCAACAGGCAGGGAATACATGTTCAAATGATGGGAAGTACTCCAGTGCTCCTTACTATGCCTGCTGCCCCTTGCTGCCTGGCAGACACTATTTCAGCAGCTCTGCCATCGCTGGAGACTTGCCTGGCAAGGGTAAGACAACTGCCAAGAAGTAAGTTCTGCTTCCTGAGCTACACTCTCCCTCTAAAGAGCTTTGGTTTTTCTTCCCTAGATTTAACTCAAGTTGCTCACGAAGAGGGCTGATCCTGCTCTTTGTGTGTCTGTCCATAGCCCCTCTCTAATACACACTTTGAGGAACAAAGGCACTCTGTGCTTAACAGCTCTATCTGGAAAAGTCCAGGACTCCGGGAATCCAAAAGAACACAAATGCTGTACACAAACTTCTAATATATTACAACTGCACAGACACTAAATGTAGCCACCATCGTTTAAATGTAAAAAATAGGAAGGGCCTTTTGCAGCTCAGCAGCAATTCCCAATTGGCATTTTTAGAGAAAAACACAGCACCCCGCAGCTCCAAACTGATGGCTTGTTTTCCAAGGCAAAGGAAATGTAACACCTTGAAACAAAGTAAGTGCAGCACCCTGGCTGAAAGTGAATGGGAGGTATTTACAATGCTCTGTGAGACTGATAAATGCAGACCCTGACTTACTGACATGGAAAGTGTTATGTGGCTTTTCCATGTCTCCATGCAGAAAAACTGGAGCTGCAAAAGTCTCAGTACAGCCAGATACACACTAATACAAAGCCATGTATTTTTGCCCAAGACCAGTGGATGCAAGTGGAGTGGGGAATTCCTGTGCTGAGCTTATAAATTCAGAACTGGTTCTTCTCCAATTACTTGTTACAGAAATAGGATGAGGGGTTGGGGGAATTTATTTTACATTTTGAAGTTAAATGCTTCTCTCTTGGCGAACATTTCAATAGAGATTTCAAGAATCAGCAATGTCCAAAACAGTCACCTGGCACCTGATAAAGATTCATTTGGTAAAATAATCTGGTTGGTATTATCCTGTAAATCAATCTCAGGGATCAATAATTGAGACTTTAAGCTTTAAAATACTGTCAGTTTCACTGCAAATCCATGTGTCTGCAGAGCCTTCTACAGCATTAGAAAACTCAGCCCATTCTTTTATGGAGAGCAAAGATGCACATTGTGCCTTTAATTACCTGTCCTCCAGATGCTGAAATAAAATGAAACATACTTCTCCTTTTTCACTCTTAGTTTTATTATAAAAATCAACATTTCATTTGTTACAACTCAGTTTATAGTAATAATTGGAAAGGATTTTTGTACAAGGTTTATATACACCGTACAAGTAAAGCACTTTATTTTACAAAAAAAAAAAGTTAGTGAATGAGTGAATAGGGCTGGCCAAATGTTGGCCATTATAATATAAATACATCCTTGCAAAGCACCATCGTACCGAAGTTGATGAACAAGAGACACCAGCTGGTCTTAAGACAATGACAAACAGTGATTAAAGCTTACAAAAAAGAACAAACAAAACAAACCAAAAATAAAACGAAGAATTAAAATCTGAAAGCAGCACCAGATCCTTCACTTGCAAACAAGGCTAGTTCAGCTTAAGCCTGGTGGTATCCTCTTTACAAAAAAACACTTCTCTTTTCTGCTGACTCTTCCTGCATGGCTTAAGGCTACAGCCATTTTAATCAGGACTTCAAAATGGCTCCTGGTTCATTTAAAGAGGGGAACAGGGCTCTCCAAGAGCTTGTAACAACCACCCTGTCCTCTACTAGGACAATCCTGAATAAAACACTGACACTTTACTTACCCTGCCCTGCACAGTTCTGGTGTGAATCTCCCAGTCCCTATAAATGCTACAAGTCCCTTCCCTTTTTAAAGATGGAAAAGAAAGAAAATTTTGGATCACTACTACTGTATTTTGACTTCTTTCAGAAAAAAATTGACTGTTTTGTAACCCTTTTCAAGCTATTAGTTAATTCCTAACTTAGTGGCAATGTTTATCTGTCACCTGCCATTAAGTTAATTTTCAAGCCATACCAACACCAAAATGCAATTTAAAAAATCTCATTGCTAAGAAAGCAACTTCTGAAAAGCAATGCTTAAATTATTTTTGCACTCAATGAGCCAGTTATTTTCCAGTTGCAAAACTAATAAGTAAGCTGCACAGTACAGGTTCAGAAGCAGATTCTGTTACTAACAGGACTGTGAAAAACATGCTCAAGGCAAAAAAGGTCAGGACAAGAAAGTGATTGATGTCTTCCTAAGAGATATTTTGAAGAAGTCATCAGATCCAACAGCATGTGTGACCAGGAAGTTCTGTAGTTCAAGCAGTTCCCACCAGAATGGTGCTAATTAATTAATCTGAGATTTGCCAAGCAATCAGGAATGGAAATAATATTCAAGACAGTGGCCTTTTCTTCATCTTAGCACACATTTAACTACTTTAGAGCTTAAACTGTGTTTAGGACTTGCCAGTGAAGCCATCTCTAGAGAATGGGCTGTAACGAATAGAGAAGCAATGCAGAGCTGGAGACCACACCACCATCAAGGCCCGTTAGTGTAATAAATAGGAATGACAGGGATTTTCCACATACACCTTCACTTGCAGCTGACTGCAGCACCTGCCATGTCAAGCAGTTTGGCTGAAATTTTCGTCATAATTACGCTAGGGCTGCAGCAGACTGCTTTTCATGTCCCTACAAAGCACAGAGGAGCTTTACTCATCTGCAAAATGGACTCCAAAAGTAGGGAAACAGTATAAAAAATGTGCTTCCTCTCCTGCCTGGCCTGACAGAGCATTAAGGTGTTTTGCTGTCTGTCGTACAACCTGGCCAAAAGGTGTCGAGGGTAGGTGAGACACAGCAGGACAACATTAGCACTCTGGGAGTCAGGAAGGCTGAGTCTATGCACAAGAGAAAATGATCAACTTTGGCTAAGTGCCCATTATCAAAGATTTGGGTACCTGTACACACACTTGTACATGCACGTGGGGAGGGAAATGCTGTGGCAGAAATCCGGAATTTACAATGCAGAAAGTTTCAACTCACAGCAGAATGAATCCGTTGATATCAAATGGCTCACTTAAGTATTTTGCATTACTATAAATATTTCATTTAATGTATGTGCAAAGGTTGCATGAATATATATTCATGGAAACCGTTCTTTATTTTAAATGCAGATGCCATGTGTGTGTTCCATTTATTGCATCCAAGTTATTTCCTAATAAATATTTTGGTATCCAAAAGCAGTGGGGAAATGAAGAGTGCCCCTTAGGAAGCTATGAACTGCATGCAGCATGACATGCCAGGTATAACTTTAAAAGGCAGCCTTCAGTCTCATTAATGCTGCCATTTAAACATTCAAAGTTAGTTTTCAACAAATTATGCTGTAATGTCTTCTTTTTTAGCTACAACAGACTGTTTCTTTCCAGACTGGGCATGCCAGTTATTCCCATCACCAGACAGCCAACTAAGAACTGCCCATGTGTGTACAGAGAGGAAAAAGCACACAAAGGTCCCTGTGTTAATGCCCTACTGTACCTGATGCTGTAGGATAAGGACCTTTATGCTTAACTGGAAGGACAAGGAGCAATTTTCACTCCCATCAGTGAGATCCCTTCCATGCTAATGCTACAAACCCACTTCAGCAATCTCCTGAATGGGCATGTCTGTGTTATCTATGGTCCCAACACCTCAGTCAATTGGAGAAGCAGGAGAAAAGATGATCCTCACTGAGGGGCAGAGAGAATATGAATCACAACTGGCTCAGTGGCAAAGGGGAACAAAGAGAAAATGTTCCGTCTCAGTGTTCATCCGTTGGGAATGTGTCAGGTGTGGGTACTGGTTGCATCAATGCTTTTGTAATTTGGAGATCTGCCCGAGAGGAGCTTCACAGATCCTCACCTCTTTCAAAAATTTACTCCAGATTTACTGAGAAAATACATGTATTTGCAAAATCAGATCATAGCTTCCTGCTCAGACAAGGAGCAGCCTGTTCTCTATGCTGGACATTTTCAGTGGAAAACCCCAGCCTGTCCACTTCCCTGCTCATGAACCTCCCAGAGGCAAACCACCCAAAATATTTGATGCACAAATTGAAACATCTGTATCAGAAAGACTTGATTAAATCCTACATGGAATTCTATGTCCACCCCACTGACTTCAATTGGGTTATGTGGATGTAAACCAGCATAGGAAGCAGCATGAACGCAGAGAACGTCTTCTAAACAAATCCTTGCTATAATTAACACACAAATTTACCTGCAGGAAGCTCCCTCCAAGGGGATGCCTCAGTGAGGCAGTCCAGCTGCAGCAGAAAGAGGATACCACTCCTTAAGCTCAACCATCCTGGAGTTTTTAAAAAAGAAATTGGCACACTGAGAAAAGCATTCTGCAAGAAGAGACCATTGCCACTGCAGTACAAGCACTTGGACTGAGATACAACAATACAATATTCTTCTGAGTTCACTAGTGCAAGTTTCCACATGTGAACCCCACACGGAATGCTGCACATGAAAAAATGTAAACAAGAGAGAAATTCTAATTCTCATCGGTGTGCCAGCCTCACCCCCCACCCCGACACACCCACCCTCCCCCCCTTCATATTATGGTTTCGAGTTCCCTTATAGTTCACAACACCCTCCTCAACATCCATCCTGCTGGACTACACAAGGAAGTTTCTCCACCAGCAAGGAAGTGCCAGAAGAACAGCTACCACAACTCCTAGAAACCTAGAATGAAGCTGGGCAAAAAAACCCCTTAGTACACCATCTTCAGAGATCAACAGCAATAGCCTGGGGATCACCAAAGCTTTTTAAAGTTTCCTCAGTTATTCTGGACTAGTAGGAAAAACCCTTTATATTACAGATGGAATACCAATGACAGAGTTTTCCTTGGAGCTGAAACCAAATGAGGATCCAGTACTCCAGATGAGTGGCACCTAGCAAGAATAACCTGTCACTAATTTTGTCAACAGCATCAATTGCAAGCCCATGCCATATTTTCAGATAACTTCTCTTTTAGTTGAAACTGGCTGGGAAAGAAGCAACAGAGAACAATAAAACCCAAAAGGTGCCTCTGGAAAGTTGCTATCCCCATTCCATACCCAAAGGTGAAGAGGCAGGAGCTCCCAGGACCTTTGTTTTGAGAGAGAAGACTCAGAGGGCCTGTCTGTGAAGGCACTGAGCACCTTCAGTGGATGCGATGTCAAAAGAAGGTGCAAATGCAAAAAGCCATCTAAGACCAGGTATACTGTGAACTCTGCTACAACAAAACAAATTCAGAGCACTGCACTGGAGTCCAAGAGGAGTTAACAATATCCCAGGTTGCCCCTTAAACTACACAAATAATGTTTTCACTTGATTAAATAATCTCCCTGTCAAAATCACCATGGTGAGGCTGACGGGAGAAGGGGCTAAATATGACAATATACAAAAATAGAGATGTGAATATAAAATGGTTTGGTTAAGAGTATCTTAAAATTTGACATTCACAGCGGTTAATACTTAAGTATTAAACTCACACCACGCAAAAGAGGAGGTATGTCAAAATCATACTGAGAAAAACTGGCTTTACCTAACACAAAGAAAACACGAGCAGTTAATACAGCAGGGGAACCCCTTCCAATGATCAAAACATCTGTTTTTCTTATGGACAGTTGTTCCACTGAAAGTTAAATGCTTCCTTATTAGGAAAAAATTATATATATATTTTTATATATGATTTGTATACTGTGATATCAATATACACTGAAAGTACTGCAAGGATATATTATTAATTTACAGTAAAACTAACAATCCATGGTTAAATTTATAGTTTATAAATATGCTGTCTATATTATATGTGGTATAAAAATATTTGACATTTTGTGGGCACAAGGTCAAAATAAGATTTTCTTTTTTAAGGGACTAAAAATCATTCAGGTATATGCATATTACCCTTGTCACTGACGTGAGAATTGTACTGACCTGGTACAAAAGAGAGTCCTACCATGCAGGCAAAGTGAGGAGGGTAATATAAAGCATGATAACCACTGCATGACAAGGCTAATTAGGAGAAAACCTGGCATTTACAGCAGCCCAGTTCTAGCAGTACTTTAAATAGGAATATCATGAATTTAAGTGACACAGGCAGGAAGAAAGGATGAAAAAAAGACAAGAAAACCTAACCGGTATTAAAAAACAAACTTTAAAATACATCCAACAAAAATAACTGAAATTCCAGAAGCAGGGAGAGAGCTCTAAACGCTCTCATTTGTTAAATGCATTAAGGAAAACCAGAGGTGTATTCATTTAAAAAAGCGTGTGATTGATTTTCTGGACTCACTGCTATGATTGCTGTATTCCTGTAGAAAACAAAGCCCTTTGTGTAAGGTTAATATCTGTCCTGACTGCATTTTCAAGTTTAACTTTAGTTGCTGGCCCTCTGCAGTTAACTTAGAGGTTATTTGGCTACTTCCAAGTATCTATGGTATGCTGCTCTGCGACGGACTTCTTTATTATTAATTACTTTAAACATTTTTGGTATTGACAAAACCCACATATCACCTTGCTGGACAAGTAACATATCCCAGTCCTTCAATTTCGTTATGTGCTCAGTCACTTCACTGGATTAAGGCATGTTTTTGTGTTCCATTTGCAAAAATAAAAACTTTTTGTACAAACGTCTGGGTTCTTTTATACAAAAATTTTTCTTCTTATGGCACAAGCAGCAGCTGCTGTTTAAGAAAATATATAAATATCCTTTTCTTTTTAATTCTTCTGTACAAATATCTTCAGTGTGCCTCCGCCCCACATTTAACTGTACAGTCCTCCCCCGTGCTCGGCTCCCTCCCCCCGTCCCCAGCAGAACCTTTCGTATTTACAGCGCAGAGCGGAGGGCGCGGGGCGGGGGGCTGCCCCTCAGGAGGAGTCGGTGCAGGGGGACGGCGGCGGCGGGTACAGGTGGTGCGAGTAGCTGCGCTCGGTGTAGGGGGACGGCGGGCAGCTCTCGCAGTTCTCCTCGGCAGACAGGTACTGGCTGCGCGGCGTGGGCGGCGGCGGCACCGGCTCCGAGTCGTAGTTGAGGTCGCTGGTGTAGCCCTTGGCGGCGGCCGCGGGGATCCGGCGGCTCGGGGCGTAGTCGCTGTCGCACACGTCCGTGCTGCAGGGCGTCGTGGGCGGCGCGAAGTGCCGGTAGCTGTAGGGCCGGTAGCTGTAGCGGGGAGATGGAGTGGGGAAAGAGTCACTTTTCCTTTTTCAAGTGGGATAAGCCAAGGTGGAAACAGAAAGCAGGGCAACCTCTGTAGTGATGCACAGCATCTCCTCTCCAAACTTCCCTGCAGAAGTGCTACAGCGCTGGGCACATCACAGCAACAGGTGAAAGGGATGCCGATTTCTTTATTAATTATCTAACTTGTAAAACTAATTAATTTTAGCTCTAAGCAACCCATCACATGAATTTCGGATGTGCTGCTTTACTCATAGAAAATGAATTTCGTGCTTGAAACTGCTGGAATTGGATAGTGTGCCATGTTTGGTGTAAGTATGCTATTATTTCGTTCGGGTTAAATTAATCCATAATGTCGTGGGTGCCCCATCCCTGGAAGTGTTCCAAGCCAGCCTGGACAGGCCATGGAGTAACCTGGTCTAGTGGAAAATGTCCCTGCCCATGGAACTGGATAGGCTAAAGTGCCCTCCCACCCACAGCGTTCTGTGATTCCAAAATCACTGCAGAACCCAGGTTTGCTAAGTGCTAAGTGCTTCCCAGTCTCCAGATGTTTCCAGTGACCCTGGCACTGCCTGCTCAGAGATGCAAGGAGCACCTGTAAGTGCACAGTCTCTCACACAACAGGCTCCCTACCTTACTTGAGGTAGAAAAAGTTGCTCCTAAGACAATGGGGCAGGAAGGGCATGGGTGTGCATGTGCCTGTGTAATGGCCGTGTTGCAATTACGGAGAAGATAATTCTGTTTCCATTATGCAGTTTCTGGATACTAACTTCCAAGGCCAGACAGAAGGACTGAAAATTACCTGGCACACTCATAGCACTCAGGAGAAGTATTCCTTAAAGAAGTAACTGGGATGAAATTCTCAAATGCTGATACCACAAAACATCTTTTAAAATGAGCCCAAGATAGTTTCAAAGAAACAAATTAGAAAGGGAAATGCATGGTAACTACCCAGCATCACAGTCACTGGCTGGGGACACAAGGGGATGCAGCTCCTCTATAGTCGAGTCAGAATATTAGGAAAGAAGTAAGATCAGAAGCAGCAAGACCACTGTTTATTTTTGGGTGGGGGAAGCACTTGGAAAATACTGAACCCTATGCTACATTCCTAATATAATTTACAATAATAAAAGTCACATCAGCTATCCAGTGGATGACCCATGCTGGTGCCTGAATTTGGGTTTCTTTCATTAGAAAATTACTTATAATTTTAAAAGATTTTTCATATGGCTGCAAGGGATCATTATAAACATTTGGTCTGACCTTCTGCACAACAGAGGCCATATTTTCTGCTAATGGAGAAGAGATGTCTGTTCAGCCCCAGAGACCTCATTACCCAAAGCCTCCAAAGGCTCTGTGTTAGGGAGGCATATCTTTCAGACAAATACAGCACTCTGTTCTCACTGACCACATCTACTGGTGATTTGGGAGGGGAACCTTTACACCCCTGGGTAGCAGGGGTCTGTTCCTCTGTTATTGGTAACTTGTTATAAAATTGTAAGTAACTCCAGCATTCTTACAGGGAAGGTAAGAAAAATACATTCAAACAGAGATAAAATGCATGCCCATAAATACTAATCAAGAGAAAATAAAGCAAAAGGTTAGCAATCTTTTCCAGATATTAACCCTTAAAGTGTCAAACTAGAAATTCTGTGCTTTATTTAGACAACCATATTAATGTTACTTCCGACCTATTAGCCTTTATATTGCCAACTTTTCCTCCAAAGGGTATTTGCTTATAATTTCTGATAATTATGTAACAAATGATTTATGGTAGAAGCCTAAAAAAAAAAGCAGGGTTCACTCCAGGTACGTTTTTCTGGCTCAAAATACTGATGGTACTGCGTTTCTTTTGGCATGTAGCTAGTTTTGTGATAAGTGCTGTCATTCTCCCTAAGGAATATACCCCAGAGATGTATCACTACCATACATAGTGTATGATTTACCTCAAAAAGTGCTACACTTCTACACAGGCAGCAGTGACATGATACACGTGAGCCCATTTAAGCACAAGTTTAGTGCTTGCAGAATTAGGGCCTTTGATTGTAATTCTTACAGAGCAGAGGCTGCCTTTATTCTGCATTTTCTACACTAACTGCTTTGATCCTGATAGAAGCTCTTGTAATAGTAATTACCTGTAGGATCTATGAGTGGATGGGCTGTTTGAAGAATAACCAAATTCCATGGTATAGTGTGAACGTTCAGTAGCTGGTGATGGTGGTGGGTTCAAAATCTAAGGAGTAAGAAAGGAAAAAAGCCACTTTTAAAAAGGAAAGCTACAAAGGAAACTCGAGAAAACGCCAGTTTATTATTTTTTAGCACTGTCTAATAGGAACTTTAAGTAAAGAACTGCATACATAGCCCTCCCAACAAACAGGATTTTTTTCCTGTTTATTCTCCAGCTCTTAAGCAGACCCTGGAAATGCCATTTGTTTTCATTCCTATTGGCTACTACTAAGCTCTT
The DNA here is from genome assembly GCA_013398275.1 of Promerops cafer. Taxonomy (NCBI): domain Eukaryota; kingdom Metazoa; phylum Chordata; class Aves; order Passeriformes; family Nectariniidae; genus Promerops; species Promerops cafer. Next base: position 1,300,885 of record VZSE01015526.1, read on the forward strand.
ATCAAAAAATGCTGACTGCTGTGGCTATCTTGCCATTTTCAGCCAGTGCTGAGAAGTAAAGTTACAGCCAGCTGTTCAATTCTAGATTGTCACTAGGGATACCACTGCCCAAGGCAGACTGGCAGATCTCTGCTCCTGCAAGCTACAGTCCCTAAGTATTGCTCTGCTTATAAGACTTGCAGTGTGCTGGCCAATGCAAGCATTCCTTCCCTATGCAGGCATGTTCTTACTTCACATATTTGGATTAATTTAAAGCTGATTTAAAGCCTGATGGGTTGATTCTCAGAACTGAAAACAGACAGTTGAAGATTCCAGCCTTCACTGACCAAGCATGGACTCTAACACTCGACAGTGGCTTGGTGAGCTCCATAAAAATATCCAAACCAATCACCACAGATGCTAGAAGTGAAGAGACAGGGAGCCCTCTAGGGCTGGCACCAACTGATACACAGCAGTTAGTGCAGCACACTATCCATTTGTGATGGAGGGATGTTATGGAACTGCAAAACACTTGTTTACTTATTTACCTGTCACTTTTAAGACACATGACACAAAACTTCATTTTAATTCCTTGAAAGGTCTGTACCGAATCAACCTTAGTTTTACCTTCAGAGGCACATGGCAGACTATAATGAAAAGAGATCTCTCTGCCAGAGCTGCTCAACATCTACAGGGATTTTTTTCATCTCCCCTGACATTCAGTCTAATATATTTTTTTCCTGGCACTGAGCTCTCGTACAACTTTTTTAAATTAAGTGAAAATTTCTAGCCCATTTTGGAAAAAGATAATCCTCTTCCCTTTCAAAATCACTTACTCCATATCCAAACAAGTTTATTAGGCTAAAATTAAAAATCAGAACATTAATCTGTTAACTGATTAACCTTTAGAAAGACACTGTCACTTCCCTGAAAGTTATTAAAGGTTTATGAATAATAGAATGACTTACTGGAGGAAAGTAAGTGCCTTTGGTACTTGAAGAACTACTGGAGGAGGCTCCTGTAACATGGGCCCTGTCATAGGGTGGGCCACTGCTCCCTCCCATAATGCTGAGGGAGCTGATGACAGATTTACCTCGAGACATACCTGAAGAACAGAGATATATGTCAGTATTCAATTCTCCCTCAATTCACAGACAAAAGGAAGCTTAAAAAATAATCTGGAGGACAACAGCAGTATAAGCACAACTTGCAAATCCAAAATTAATTATCTTGGTGTTAAAACCAAATTATGCTCTGGGAGGAGCCTTCTGGATCTAAAAGCCACAAGTTACAGTACATATTTAATCAATATATACAGAAGCAATGTATACAGATGAAGTGCAATGTTGTGGTTAAGTTTTACATTTTAAACAGCAGTAGCATCATGTGCTTGGACTGGTATTGGAAAATTCATTGTTAAATGAAATAAGCTGAGACCAAAGTTATTGCTGGTCATTACAGACTTTGCAAGAAGTCTCACAAGCATACAAACTTAGTCTATAAACCTATCAAGAATGATTATATAATGTTTAAAGTCCCATGAATGTAACTCTGTGTAACTTTACCCTGTACTGTTGTGAAACTTTGCTGGTGCTACAATAGCCCAAAAAGGGGATTCTTTATTAGGAAAAGAAGAAAATGCACAGTGCATGTGTTTATTTGAGCTTAGGTTCTGCTAAGTACCTAAAAGCCTGTGAACAGCGCAGGTAAAATAGCAGTTAATTATTGTAAAGAAGGATGGCAACAAGCCTTGGCAGTCCTGGCTTCCCACAGCTTCCAAGAACTGCACCTGAAGCAGACATTTCCTGTACACAGATGCACAGTATGCTCGAGTACAGCTGTGGGGTGCCAAAGACAAGGACCATCCTCTTTACTTACCAGGGAGAGACCCTGACAGAGAGCTTGGGTGAGGCACGTAGCCCAGAGGTACCGAGGCTGGCCCGTGCACCACGTAATCATTGGTCATGGTTTCCCCATCCCCCTTCATGCGTGGGCACAGCACCCTCTGGCAGATGAAGTACATTGCTCCCACCACAAAAACTGTAAGGATCACACCAATGATGGAGCCTATGGTGTTGTTGGGCTGTGGTGCAGGTTCCTCCGTTGTGTCTAAAAGGGAAAAGGAAAATCAGACCATGTAAGTTTAGACCAACATCAGTTTTTCTCGCATCTTTCAACCTTCCTCCTCTTCTGTAGGCAGACAACAACTTTCAAATTAATATATGGGAGGAACAAACAGGCCCTAGGACAGGTCTGTTCAAAGACTGAGTGTCCATAAGGGCTACCTGCAGCCTCCAAGATGACCTCCAAACATGCCATGAGGTTTTTCAGATCACAAATAACAGGAAATGAGCAGTAAGTACATGCATGTACAGGGAGAGTGATGAACCAGGCCTCGCTCTTGCTTCAGGCTGACAAGCAGAGCTCTCCTTTGAACTCGATGAACAAAACCTGCAGCCACATCTCCAGATGACACTGTGCAGGGGACTCCTCTTGTGCTTTTCTTGTCATTGAAGATGGCAACAACTGCTTTTCATGTCACACCTCGGCTATCAGAGCAACAGACTGGCACTCCCTTTTCTCAGCAGTGTAACAATCACTTACGGTGCATCACCTTGACTGTTCAGCAGTGGTGAATTTAGGGTTTGCTGCTGTTTATTAAGCTACCTAAACTATTCCACATCTGACCCACCCTTATGGTTACAGACACAGCTGAGCATCAGCCTGAGAGGTGCCACCTTATGAGGAATCTGTACCCAAAACAATTATTTAACAGTCAAAATGAGTGGCTTTCCCTACAAGACCAATTCTAAGCAATGACATTTCTGCGAGTAACTGACAACCCCCTGCCTGTGCTCATGAATTTGACAAGAAAGGCAGACTTTAAAGTATTTTCCTGTTCTAGTCAGTGTTTTACATTTTATGCATTACTGAAAATTTTTTCCTCAAAACAGTTTCTTCTCCCTGAACACCAAACCCACACTTGAACCAGCTTGTCATAGTCTACAGAGATAAGTAAACAGACTTCTGATCATAGTGAAAGAGGGATGGTGACAACTGCCATCTTATTCTGGGTGGGCCAATTTTCCATCCTCTGTTACAAAACTGGAGAACATACAAACTCTAATAAGGGGAACTACACAAGGCTGTGATAATGTCACTAGTAACTTGGTAGCATGACAGAACATCTCTTAATACTCCTTCTTAAGATCAAGGGCCCAACTCTGGCTTTGCATTTTCAAATTATCTGTGTGCCAGCTGTGATTTATGGATCTCTAACACAAGACAAGATGTCCCTATTTACAATTTCTTTTAAAGCACCAACAGTGAAAGTGAACTTCTGAGTTGGAATTTTAAAGGCAGTGGTTTTCTTGTAGAGCCCTGGAGATTTCAAGGTAGGGGATATCACATGTTACAAATCAGAAATCAAGCTCAGAATTACATCCTTTCAAGATAAAAAAAAGACATTTTAGAAGGTTTACTCTATAAACAGAGTACTCCTCTGATTCTAAAAGCACCTGCTCTTAATTCTCTGGATGAGAAAACCATGAAGCACAGAAGTTACATATGAATGCCTCATGCCAACAGGTATTTTTTTTAACATTGCACCAACTCAGCATATTAACATTACAGTAAAACAAATCTTTTACTTATTTTAAAATTTTAAAAAAGTAAGAAGAAAAATAACTGGCATTCTCTGCCTCAGAAACTATTTGTTCAGAATACTAATTATTTTTGTTATTCCTATTCCACCACATTGTGCATTAATTGCATGACAGCAGTTAAGCATTAATTCTGGGAACAACTAATTCAGTCTGCTTCACAGAATAAAATCAAACTCGTAGGAAAGGTGAGAAACAAATTTTGGATGCTGCAACCAAGTCTCGAGCCTCAGGCAGTACACTTACAGCATCCTTGCTCATCAGAGCTGTCACTGCAGTCCAGGTTGTGATCACACTTCTTGCTTTTCCCGATGCACTGCCCACTGGCACAGCGGAACTGATCCGTTAAACACAGCACTGCAAAGAACCCCCACACCAACAGTCAGCATCAGAAACTTCTCCTCTTGAAAATCATTAAGAAATAAAGACACCAAAGCATACAGTCGGGAGTATCTTGGGAGAGCGTGGAGTGCTGCAAGCCTAATTTCTGGAAGTAGCCAGTGGCACACAAAGTCCCTCATGTGAACCGTGCAGAGCAAGTGACTCAGTGTTCTGTTGAGCACAGTGCACACTGGGCTTTACTGCCTGCTTACAGTAAGAACACTACAAGATAAAGTGACCCTCATCTAAAGTCACTCAGAGGCCATTGAGAAGACAGGCACTTATCCCAGGACATGGTTATTGCAATATTACTATAAGAATCTCCAAACCTAAGCATTTACTGTAATATAAGAGAGAAGAATTAACTTATGAAAAATCTGCCAAACCATGATAATAAAGTTGTTTAGGAAAGATAAATGTTCTTCTTAATGTCCTTGTGTTCTTCCTGTAATACTCCAGAATACTCCTCGATCATGAGAAAATATATTGACTTGATATTATATTTTTAAACTGAAATGAAGGACAGAATATAAAACTGAAGCTTTGCCAGGGCACTGAAAAAATAAAAGGTGCTGCAGGCAACGTGCTGGCTGCTGCTGTTTCCACATATTCCTCCCTCCTGTTTCTCATAAATCCAGAAATACTTTTTTGTCTTCAGCTGAATTAAGAAGTTAAACTAAAGGCTTTTCTGATTTGTAATCAACTTGAATACTCTCAGCAACAGGACCACTTTGAAGGTAATAAACAGCCCCTAGTCTCCAGTTGCTGAATGACAACTGGTAAGTTAACTTGCACAACACATTTTCAGATGTCAGCATCTCAGCTGGCTAACAATCACCTTTCAGCACACAGAAATTTCAGTTCTGTTTTTGTTTGAGCTGGAGCACATCTTGATTTAAAGACATTTCAACAGTCTCCACAAAGAAGGAAAATGCACTGAATGGATATAAAGAAAAAGCATCCTTTCAAGCTTACAAGTTGTCCCTACAACTCTTCACTACATCTGCAATAGGGAAAAGATGAATTTGCCCACATTTCATGTTGTGTAGTGGTGGGGCAGTTCAGATTCCACTTGCAAAACCTGTCCTTTCCAAAATGAACTTAATTCTCATTGTGCTGGCAACAGCACTTCCCTCTGTAAAGATGGCTTAAATACTCTCTTTTGCTGTGCTCTAAGGGAAGAAGAGGTCTCCAGAAATCTCTGTCTCTCGCTCCTGCTTACTCAGAAAAGCTCATTTTGTTTAGGTATTGTAAAATAAACAATCCTAAAACCTTTACTTGGTACAAGGCACACAAAAAGCTATGACAAAGATTTGCTCCACTTTGTAGTTCACTCCCAGATACTAGGTTTTTAGAGCTTAAAATCATGCCATTTTTGATAGTACTTTCCACAAACAGCATTTAAGCCACTCTGATGGAGATCACTCTTAATTTCTACTTCACAGGTAGAGAAACAAAAGTACGGAGTTATGAAGTAACTTCTGTTTAACAGACCAGTTTAAAAGCTAGCAGAACCTAGGATCTTTTCAAATCCTCCTCAGCAATAACATTGGCAGTGTCCCTGTGACAGATACATTTCCATCCCCCTTGGCAGTATCCTCCGTACCTTCGCAGTTCTTCTCATCCGAGTTGTCCTGACAATTCGCTTCCCCATTGCAGCGCAGGGCGCTGTCTATGCACTGCCCACTCTCACACTGGAACTGGGTGTCAGAGCACACCGGGCAGTTCTTCTCGTCACTGTGGTCTTCACACTCAGTGAACCCATCGCAGCGCCAGGCCACTGGGATGCAGTCAATCTCACCTGTGAAACAGGTGAACTGCTGAGGGGAGCATGTTGGTGGTTCTTTGAAAATCAAGCAAACAAACAGAAGTTAAAAATCCAGGTGAACAAACAGATCGGGACAGGTAAGGACAAGAGCTCAGCTGCTTTCCTATATCAAAGCAGCTGATGAACAACGTGCCACATCATAAGGTCACTTCCACAGCCACTGCATTCACAGCCACTTTTGCAGACCTTGAGGCCAGTGTGACTGATGCAGGCTCACATCAACAGGGGATTGACAGATGAAGAACAAGAGGAACGGGGAAATATGCACACTGAAAACACAATTATTTTCTTCCCTTCCCACTTCAGACTCTCTCACCTTTCTCTTAGTAAGACTTCAAGTCAAAGTCATCACAGTCTTCAACTCCCCCTTTCCTGCAACACCACTGTATAACACAGCCAATGGCTTACTCTCTTTTTCATGTTTGACAGTCATTGTATAGATGTTAAAAGAATGTAATTTGCTGCAGATGGATGCACTGTGACTCAGTGTCTAGTTATGTGCCTTGACAGCTCTATTCAGTCAAAAATATTTTAAAACAAAAAACTGCTCCATCTAGTCAAGTTCCACTACCTCAATGCATCTGTTAGCTGTTATTTAACATTTACTACATTAACTGTTAATCTCAGGCAGTAAGTGTATATTTTTCCCTTTTTTAATCCCCCTTTCCTCCTGTGGCTTTTTGGCCTGGTATTAAACTTGCTCTGAGAAGCTATCTGGATTATGTCAGCTCTTGTTCCATTTTGAGACCACACGTCGCCTCGATGGCAAGATGATTGCATAATAAATCCATTCAGTCTGGTGGCACAAAGAGGTCCAAGCACCAAAGTGCCTGTGTTCTCCCCCATTCCAGCCCCACCCCTGGAGACACCAGGGCATGGGCTACAGTGGCCATATCGCTACGGAAGGAGGCAACTTGCCCTTCTGGGACTGCAGTTCAGAAAGACACACACAGGGTGAACTTGGGGACGACAACAGAGAAGAACAAAACAGCACAGACTGCAATGTGCCAGAATGTGAGAACCTACCACTGCCTGAAAAGGCAGAACATGGAGAGTGACAGCAAAAAGTAATAAAAGTCATACAATTAAAGAATCAGGTTCAAATAATTCAACTTAAGTTGAGTCTTAAGTGCGTCTTAAGTAGAAAGAGTGAACAGAAATCCTTATTCAACAGTTAGGGATTTTTTTCCTCTTCCCTTACTCCTTCGCAATACTTGCAAATTTTGCTGGAGGGTGGAGGGAAAGAGGTGAGTCTGTACAGGTGTGTAACAGCACCTGGTGCACTGTCACATTCCTCTGGCTCAGAAGCCATCCCTGAAGATGGAGACCCTCCCCAAAGCCGAAGCTAAGAGCCCAGTGACACAGAACTCGGGAAGGACTCACCTCCGCAGGACAGCTCATCCTGCAGCAGCACCAGGTGCACGGGGCAAGAGCAGCGCGTGGTGCCGTCCCCCTTCACAATGCAAATGTGGGAGCAGCCACCATTATCTTGAGAGCACGGATGTTGTCCTAGGATTTTAAAAATAAGAAAGACAGGGACTGATAAGAAATCCTCATCTATTTTATGACCTTTCGGTCATTTCTTCACTACCCCCTATCCCCTGGGGAGAGGATTAATGAAAAATTTCTGTTAATGTTATATTTTGTTGTGTGTATTTCTCCCTTTACACACATCTATAATTATAACATACATTAGTAACTCTCCATGATCTGAAACTACTCTAAGAATTTATACTAAAACAGTACTTAAAGCATTTTGCTTCTTGTGTGAGGTAGCAGTAGTTCTCTGCAGCAAATAGTATGTAAGTAATACAAAAAGATGTCTTGGATTCCATACTTCATTTTCACTACCAAAGACCATGAAAAATAAAACTTTTCTAATTTATGAATTCTGAAGCTTCCATGCTGACTCTGAAACTCAAATTAACATGCTCTAGATAAATATGTCTCTTCATTTTAATGTTTAATAAGGACAACATACTTCTCTTGGAACTCCTGACAGATTTACTGAGATTAATAGCACACAAAACTAGTAGTAGTCTGCACTGATGTTTTAATTAAACATCCCCAGACATTTTTCTACATATTTCTCCGAGGCATGCACCACAGCCTAACCAGGCCTATTTCCTCCAGGATGACAGCAACTCCGCTGCTTTAACCATCCACCTCCCACCACTTCAAGCGTGTGTGTGTGGAAAGGCCTGGTAAGCAGAAACTTTTTAAAAAGTGCAGCCATGATCAACACAAATTGCTAATTAATACACATTTCCTTTGTGCAATGCAACATTGCTCTTCTGACAATTCACTCTCAGTATGAAATACCACCACCAAAAATGGTTCACTTTGCCTTCAAGGCAGGCAGTCCACTGAAACATTGACAGCTAGTGACAGGCCCTGAGAGCTGTGCTTGCCTAAACAGTGAACACCCAATAGCAATGCACTAGCACGATCCAGAAAGTCCTCTATTAGGGATAACAGGATGTTTCCACTGTGCCTAGAGACACTCAAATGCCAGGTGCCTGGATGGGACTACCAATCAAGTTGTCATCAGCAACAAAACATGATGCTGGGGTTGTGATAGATTTCCAGTCCATTGCCAAGTGCCTGAAGGAAAAAACCTAACAGCACTGATACCGACTTCTGGCCCCTTCCATCTGCACCGATGTTGATCAGCAACAAGGCACAACAGGCTCGTGTCTCTTGGCTTGAGTCTCACAGGCCCTGTTTGCACCTGCAAGCAGGGATTGCACTCACTGTATTCCTGCAGGTTGAGCTCCTTCACAGCATGGATGTCACTGAGTTGTGCAATACGAGCCTGGACCTTTGTACGTCCTTCTCGACCAGTCATATCAATCTTTTCAATCATCTGCTGCTGCCTGTCAATCCAGTACAGCCAGTTCTCAAATACAGTTAGTCCCACAGGCTGCAAGATATTGGAGTCTTCCAAAACGATCCGGTTAGCACCTGCAGAAGGGAAAGAGTGCTTTGGTTCAACTAGGAAAAACTGAAAAATTATCAGAAACATCTCCTAAACTACTCACACCATTATTTTTCACTACTTTAATGCTACTGGGTAAGCCTACTACAAAAACCCAGGCAATTCTGGGTCCTCTGATGCAAGACTAATGCATTTTGCAGACAGATGATCAAATTTTTTTTTTCTGCTTTCACCAAAAAGAGAGTTTTTGTGCTCAAAAAATATCTAGTGTATTTAAGAAGCACCTGGAGTGGGGGGGCTCATCTCTCATGAGCCTTTCCAGTCTCTTACCAATATGATATTGGTAGTTCTTTTCATTCTTCTTTCCCTTTTGAAGAGATTAATTGCTTTGTCTTGCCATGCAACAGGGAATAAGAAGATGGATTACTGGCTTCAGCTAACCCATACAAGATAAAATCCAAGTGAAAGCAGGGTAATTAGGACTTCTCACATGAATTATGAGATTAACACTTCTGACTTCCTCATGTTCTTTTCTTTCAGCTACGTTACCTTCACTAAGCTATTAGTGCCAAATTGGGAATGCTCCTTTCTTCCTAGCAAAGACTTACCTTCCTGAGTTCCTTTAGCAATCACCAGGAGCAGACAAGAGGCCTTACACCTCTGAAGAGTGGTTGTTGATTTTTATGCCAGATTTTCTGGCATTAAATACAGTCAAGAGCGACTGTCACATTAACTCTTCAAATGAACAGAACACAGCCAACAGTTGTTTTAAAGGTATCACTAAAGTCTGTCTAAAGACAGTGAAGACTTTGTAACTCACACAGAAGAAAAATGTTAGTCAAGACCTGAGGGCTCAGGAGGGAGGCTTAATCCATGCTTCCTTTATTTAACACAAAGACATGGTCATTAACAGTCAAATATTCAGTGAGTTGATCAGATTCTGAGCACAAAATTACTTGGGAAGCACACGGAATCTGCTTCAGTTTTGAGAAGCTGAAAGAGGATCACATAAGTCAAGCTAAAGCTTGGAAATTTACGTCTAAATCCTGGTATTTCTGATATCTGAGCTCACTGCTGTGCTTATTTTTCACTGTTACTACAGCAAACAATAGCTTTAGATTGTTCACCCACAGAATGATTTCCAGTAAGTTTTTATAATTTTGTTCTGTAAAAATATACTGGAATAACTGAATACCAGGGGGGAAAAATTTACCATGTCTCTACCATACCTACACAAGATAACCTTACAGGACAGAAGACACATGCACTTCACAATTTTATGCTTTGAGTAAGTTCCATCCCTCTCTGCTTTGTTTAGTAGCAAGAAGGGTTTTTCTGCTTTTTGAGAATTTAATCAACATTATGTCAATGATGATGACTTAGAAACAAATTCAGCTATGAAAAATGTATTTATCTCCTTTTCACTAAATGCACAGAGAGCTCAAAAGGTAAGTACCCTTCCAAACATTTACCAAGTGTTAAAACCTGAAGGAAAACATGGGAATTCAAATCAGCTAGGCTGGGCTCTCACCACCACTTTGGAGCAACACCAGCAATGATCTGATTAAGAAAAGACGTTGATGAATTCTGAAGGAGGTCATACCCAGACTGATGTAGAAATTAATAGACTGAGTGATGTAAGTCAACCTAAATAACTGCAACCATCTATTAAACTCCAATAACATGACTAATTCTGTCAGGAAAAGGTAAGAAACAGAAACCTGCATCTTGAGAAATAAAGTTAAGCTGAGAATAAGGGAAAATGGAAGGAAGACAGGAAGGAATACAAAAGCTAAGACCTTCCCCTACCCAAATGGAGTCTGTACATGCCCTGCTCTGCCATGCCCACGTCAATCAACATGGCATTTTTCAGTATGTTCCTAAAGCTCTGAAGCCTAATATTTTCACTCCCTTAATGTCTTAATCTTTCTTTTTAATATTTGTGACCAAGTGTAACTGACTATTTCTGACTAAACTGAGACACTAAAATCCCTTCTTCCATAAACCAACAATGAAACCCAAAGCTGACTCATCAGGGTGCTAGTCTCCTTTATTGGGAATGTCAGATGAAAGGGAGACATGATTAAGAGGAGCTTTGTCTCCTGGCATCACCATCTCTTTTCCAGCAATACCTTTTATAGAAAGACTTAAAACCAACCAAATAAATACAAAAATCAGGACACACCCATAGCTCATTCTATTTCCAAATAAAAATTACCTAATTCCAGAATCATTAGACATTTCCAAATCACACTAATTATTCTGGAATAGAAGAACTAATTTCCAAATAGTTTCCATGGTAGGGAGCTAATTCCAGTCATCTTTTCATAAACAACCCCTTAATCATGTGAAGAATCCTGTTAACTTCAATAGAATCTCCCATTTGGGCAGAATAACCAAGTCCTAACTGCATGCCTGAAGGACAGGGAGGAAAAGAAGTACTACATCACATAAAAGGCATCCTAGCTGTCCTTGTCTTTATGGGTAGTGGCATCTACAGAACTGACAGAGCAAGAGACTGAATGTTTTTAAGAAGCTAACATGCAGAAAAATTACTCTGCTGGTCAAAAGAGTTTATGAATCAGCATTCCTAAGCACAGGAATGCATCTCAGCAGTTAACAATTTATTGTGGTGATTATAGCAATCTATTTGTGGTGCAAATGCCAAAAAGCAAGAGAGGTTTTGGAATGGTTTTTCTTCGTGCTCTTTGAAATATGGTGATCTTTTACTACACAACATTGGTGATCCAACAGCCACATCTTTAAGGGAAAAAAAAAAGCAGAATCATTAAACCTAGACTGAATTAGAATTTAGACCCATCTCCTTGTCTGGTGTCCTAATTTCAGGCAGATAACAGACAAAGAGAGGAATAAAGCATGTGTAATATTCTCCTGCCTGTTACTCTACTCATGCAAACACTGGATCTGGGACAGCTTGGAACATACCAAGCAACACCACAGCACTTTTTTTTTGTTCTTTACTAATTCAGTAACTCCGGTTGTGTCTTGCATTTTAAAACAGTAAACAATCAGGATATCACAGTTCAGTAGTGACCCTGAATCTTCCAGTAACACACCACTGAAAAAAACTACTGTCTTTCTGAGCTTTAATTCCAACCATCTAGGAAAAACAAAATGTTTTCCAAACCAAAAGCTTATTCTAGGAACTTAAGAAAAGGCTGAAAATCCAAGTGATGTCAACAGAGTTACATGCTGCTACTTTGAATGAAGGTACCATTTCATAAGTGGAAGACATTACCACAAACATTACTGCAAGCTGTCATAACTCCTGTTATGTTTTCAACTCTCACTTCCAGCAACAACATCCAGCCCAATCTGTATCACAAATTAGTACTGATGCTACATGAGGCAGCTGAGCTGATCCAGCAGTTTGCTGGATTAGGCTAGTAAATGAAAGACATTTGTCTTTCTCACCCAATCTGGACCGTATAATTTTCCCCTCTTCTCTTGCTCCACTTCTGGTTGCTTGCTGGACTCTTTCCTGAACCAATGCAGCTTTCCAAGCCAACAGAACACCATTCTCTATTTGTCTTTTTCTGTATAATGTTGTTAGGTTATTGTTAAATGGGCTGAATGAACTAATAAAGGAGGTCAGACAAGCAGCATAACCAATCTTGGGGGGCAGGCAAAGAGAATTCCACAGAGGGCAGTTTTTGTCTTTTGAAGACAGAGAGATATTACATCTTCTCTATCCTTCTCACATCTTTTCACCCCAAATGACAGGTACATAAGTAACCTGGACACCTGCTGCTTCATCTCTGCAGGACACATTTTTCCACTAACAGGGAACTTTCCTCTGATTGACAGACTACTGCACCAAAAGCAATGCCTCTAAAAACAACCTTTTCTCTCCCCTTTCCAAAACTGCTGCTATTTATTCGTCAACTAACTTTGGGAAACCACACGAAGGTTTTGCAGTGAGAAACCGAAGTAAATAGCATGTGTAGCAATTAATAATGCAAATCACAGAATCATGAAACTGTAAAGACATGCTGCATGAATCATGCACATTCCCTGGCTGGGAATTCAGGGAGTGATTAGAATCATAGTACAGACTGTTTATAGTAGGAAGGAAAAGATGACACCTTTCTCTGCATTCCTCCACACCCACACCACACAAATGAATCACTGAATTAAGGTGCTACTCTACCTGAAAGGTCACTGCTTTCAATTCTGCGCAGATCTGAGTCAGCCCAGAACAACTTGCCCAGCTGGCTGTCAATAGCTAAGGCGATGGGCTTGCTCAAACCACTGAAAAAAAGGACTTCTCGCTCAGTTCCATCCAATGCTGCTCTCTCAATTTTAGGAGATCTCTCCTGGAGGTTGGTGAAATACATGTATCTGGAACAGGAATGATTTGAGGAAAACAAAGGTTCATTTGATCTTACCACATTTTTGCTATAAATCCGAGACATCTTAACAAATGTCAAAGTTGTTTTTCATTCTGACAAACAGAAAACAAGCTGCAACAAGAAAACAACTTGATTCTCAAAACCCTGTGCCTGAATTTCCCAACATACCCTTTCTCTGGATTCACCACAATGGCTCTGGGCCTATCCTGATCCCCCTTGAGCACCACTCCCATGGGTCTCCCATCCAGGCGAGTCACGTTGATGACATTGGTGGCCTCGCAGGTCCAGTAGATGTAGCGGCTGTAGATGTCAATGCTCAGGTCATAGGGCTGCATATCCAGGTTCTGATTGGGAACTGGACTTGTCACAACAGTGAGGCTCTGCAAATGAAAGAGAAACAACACACAAGATAACATTTAATCTTAATCTAATGTGAATGACTTTATTTGCTATGCACCATGTCTAACTACTGCTCAGAAAAAGGAGACAGCCAAAATATTAGCATAAAGTAAGAAGAGACCCAGGTTCTTTTGCCACACCAACACCTTTGATAAGATAGAGACACTCAGTCTTCATAGTTTGCTCTAATGGCAATCACACAAGTTGACTGCAGCTTGTAAGACTTGCAAGTTTGACCAGTAAGTCCAAATTGTCTCTGTGTTCAAGGTCCAGGGTCAGCTCCTCTATTTCCTCTACTGTTTTGACAACTCAAGAGTTCAGTTTGGATAGACCCAAACCCAGCATATTCAACACTCTACAGTAGAAACGTACCACTACTAATTCCCAAAGCTGCAGTTCAGCAGAGAAAAGCACAGGCAAAGTGAGGCCAGACAGCACTTGAAATGCTTGCCTCATTCTTCTCCACCACTGCTGCCATCTCAGTTGGAGGACATGAGGGTGGTTAATACATGGAAGGCAGCTCTGCCAAAGATGGAAAGGACATCAGCTAGTGTACAACACTGACTTCAGAGCATTTCCAGCTAACACCTTACTAGTTCAAGGTCTTGCCTTCTACTGGTCTAGACTTCTGGGGCTGGCATGCCTTTTTCTTCTTTTTAAATTATTATTACCTTTAGAAAGAACCTTATCAACATATTTCATGGAATTTTCTCAAATTCTGAAGAGGATTAATAAATCACTAAACGTGGCCTACTAAACATTTCGGAAGACATGGTTATGAAGTGAGCAGTCTCTACCCGCTCATCCCCAAATTAAACTTCACCAGAAAATTTGCCTAACTTTATTTGGCTTGACACCTCTATGAAATGGTGTGCCTGCAAGTCTTCCATTTGTTTATTGTGCTGAAGCTGGCAAAAACATGGTGACTTTGACTAGTTTTAAGTATTATTTAGATATTCCAAAATTAAAAGCATTGCTAAATTAAGAGTTAAGGCTGAAGGGCATAGAGCAGGATCCAACTACCACCACACCCACCACCAGAAACCACACTCTTAAAATTCAACTGAATATAGCACCTCTCTTGTGTTGTGTTGCTCAACTTAGTCTCTTGCTCCTCCCACATTCAAAAAATCAGGAAGAAAAGATCTATTTTAAAATGCAAAATCGAATAAGCAGTCACAGGTCACAGTTAACCTCACTAAACCAGCATACTGGGTTTGCATGGCCAGCTTTTGGTGGGGTGGGGTGGGGGGTGGGCAGGCTATAGGGATAGGTTCTCTGAGAAGGTGCTGGAAGCTTCCCCCATGCCCAGCCTCGCCAACACCACTGAATACAGGATGGTCCCACCACCAGCCAAGGCTGGGGCCAAGCAGGGATGGTGGTAACACCTCTGGGATAACATATTTAAGAGGAAAAAAAGTTATTGGGCAGAAGCAATTGCAGTCAGAGAAGAGTGGAGTAAGACTGTGTGAGAGGAACAGCCCTGCAGACACCAAGGGCAGTGAGGAAGGAGGGGCAGGAGCTGCTCCAGGATTCCCCTGTGCCCCTGCAGCACATGGAGGGCACGGGGGTGCAGAGATCCACTGGAGCTCCTGGAGGAGCCCTTGCTGGAGCAGGAGCATGCCCAAAGGAGGCTGTGACCCCATGGGAAACCCCATGGAGAGAACAGCCCACAATGGAGGAGGTTTCTGGTAGGACATGTGACCCTGTGAGGGACCCAAGTTGCAGCAGCCTGTTCCTGAGGGACTGCGCCCCATGGGAGGGACTCACACTGGAGCAGTTCATGAAGCAAAGGTAGCCTGTAGGAAGGACTCATTTTGCAGGGAGAAGTTTATGGAAGACTGTCTCCAGCGGGAGTGACCCCACACTGGAGCAGGGAAAAGACTCCTCTCAATGAGGAGGAAACAGTGGCAGAACAAATTGTGATGAACAGACCGTAACTCCTTATCCCAGCTCATGAGCCTTTTGCTGTATCTTGTCTCCCCTGTCCAGCTGAGGAGGGAAGTGACAGGGTGGTTTGGGTGGGTGTCTGGCCTCCAGCCAGGGCTGAACCACCACAGCCTGTGTTACCTTTTGCCTTCTACCCTACTCTGCTTTTTCTGTATTCTCCAGTCAAATACATTTTCCCAAGCCTGCTACATCTTTTACAGGTTCAGTCTAGTCACTCCATACCCCAGTCATTTACAAAAACTCTCTTCCTATCTGCTCCAGAACCTGGGAGGCTCCAGACACAGCAGTGTACTCACATAGCTCCAGCCTCCTCATTTCAGAGGATCTACCCCTGCACTCTGCTCACATACCTTTGTCACATCCCCTGTTTCTCCCAAGAACTTTCCCTTCCATGTTTCAGATCTCAAATATGGGCTTCAAACAGCTTCCAGACAAAAGACAGTGTTGAGCAAATAATGTACTGGGAACAACAGTATCCTCAAGCTGGCCTTGGTTTTCTATGTTTTATTTATTGCTGCACCTCCCAGATTTACTGACTGAGGACTCCAGAAAACTCCAGATGCCACTTGTTTTGCCAAGGGACAGTAACCTACGGGGAAGTCTGCGCATCTAAATTGTCCCCATACGACCAGTCACTGTTTGGCACAGGCATGCCAAACGTTCAGCAATTCCACCCCCCTCAGGATACCTGGCTGCCATCTTCCTGTGCCTTCCGGATGATGTTCTGCCGAGAGTCGATCCAGTACAGCTGCTTATCCAGGGGGTCATAATCAATGGCTCGGACATTCCGGAGGCTGTGGATAGGGAGTATGATATCTGGGCTCTGCTGTTCATCGATCACCATGCGATTAATCGCGTTCTTCTGACTGAACAACAGAAAGGTGGTAGGAGCTGGATGGGTTGAAAAAAGAAAAGGGGTTGAAAGGGTTACATGTGGCAATAACACTGGGCATTTTTATGCTTAAGAATGACAACTACAATCCATTACCAGACATTTACTTCATTCCCCTTTTCCCCTCTTTCTTTGCCAAAACCAAACAAAAAATCGAATCATAATCATAACAACCCCAACCTCTGATGAGTACAAAAAGCCTTTCAAATGAACTCTTTTTACTGTAAATGTCTGTATGTGGATGTGACAGGCAAAGATGAGATATTTTAAGTGGCAGGACTAGTGAATGTGAAGACTTCAGTCAAAAGCATCTCAAAGAAGAATGGTCAATTATGCCTCTCAAAGAACTGTCCATTTTCTTTCTAAATGGGTCTCGGGGAAATGCAGCTCCGCTATTTTGAAGTTGAACCCTTTGCTAGGTGCACTTCTGCTTGCAGAGGAAGGTGTGAAAAAGCCAGCACTGTTCCTTATTTAAACGTTTCAGGGAAAAGAGATTGACAGTGGTTCAGTCCTGTTCCCACAAATCCTCTTTCTGTCTGTACTGGAATGAAACAACTAATTCACAGGAAAATTTCTTAACTGTGTGCAAGGCTGTGTTTTTGGAGAAAAATGTACTTGCTCTTCTCAAATCTGTGTATCTTTACTATTTCTAGGTGGTTATCTGGGAATGACAACCTGCAATGAGAATAAGAAATCTAATATTCTGCCCAGCAAAAATTTCCTGGACAAATGTTTGTTCTTTGTAATTAGAAATACCATCAAAGAGCAGAAAGTAAGATTTCAACACCCCATACAGCTGTAGTTTACCAGCTGTAACTCACAGTAAGTGCACAAAGCATTTAATACATCATTGAAAAAAATTATCTCTGTATTACATAACTGGGTCAGAAATCAGAGAAGGTAGTGAAAGCATTTTCCTTTTTCAGAGGGCTCTTTTCAATAATGCTCTTCCTGAAGCCACTGCTGTGCAAGATGGCACAAGAGCCAATTGCCAGAAATGCAGCTTGAAGCCTCCCTGAAGTTTGTACAATCAATTCTCTACAGCCCAAGTCTGGAGAGAGATTAGCAGTGGGACACTGCATTCATTTACCAGCCTGTAAAACAGGTAAGGCAGCACCTGGGAAAGGGGAGGAAGCAAAAGTCTCCTAGAGAACATCATCACCTTGCTTTGTTATTTTAGCATAGCTTTGAACAGCTATTCTGACTGCTGGAAAAAAAAAGGCAGGGAGGAGTTTCCCTGGAAACCAACACTCTGTCCTAACATCCTATAACAATCAGGCCTAATTGCAAGGTATTTTTGCTTTCTGAAAAACCTGTATTTTTCCTCCAAGCACTTCTCCAATAATTTAAGTTACCTTCTACTTAGCTCTACGCTGTAGAAGAAAGCACAAAAAAAGTAAAGCGAAGACAAATTTATATGAATGTGTACAGCAAAATAATGGATTCAGAAACATTAGAATTCTTACCAAGAAGTTATGATAGAAATGGAAAGGGAAAAAACTTAAGGTAAAACAATGCAGATAAACATGTAAGCACCTAAAATTATTTCCCAAAGACATCCTCTCACTTTCCAAGACTGCCTGGCTTACAACTTTGAATTGATGGCTCATTATAAAATGCAACAGCAAAATTTCTTCCCTTGAGACTCCACATCCCTGAAACAATATTTATTTCAGAAATCCCTTTCCAGTTTTCATCATTCTCCCTCCCAATAGTCACATATTTTAACTGTATTTTTGGCAGCAGGCAAATGGAGTGCATTGAGTATGTCTCCTGTGTAACCTTGCCTTCCAACTCCATGACACGTGGTAGGTCTGAAGAGATCTCACCAGAGCATAATTAAAAGAACCTATGCATGCATGAGCAGGGTATTCCAGAAGGGAGGACCTCTAGACAGGGTCTGGGCTAATAATGTTCAGGAGGTACATAAGCAAGTAATACAGGCAAAATAAAGCGAAAACAATTCATGCTCCAATTATAGTGTCCAAAAAAAGGAATTAAATTATACGCAGAGAGGCCTAAATCTCCAATTACCTACAAATGAGAAGCTGGAAAGTTCCCAGGTTTGAATATGGCAGAGGAAAACTCGTAATACCACACAAACATCCCTGACTGTACCATGGGGAAATGGTTGTATTTGCTCACAATGTATTTCCTGTATTTTGCTCCTCGCTCTGCTTCCGGGAGCATTTTCACAAGAAAAACGTGACCTTTGATCATTCTGCTACTTCATATCCACTGGAAGTCAAATTCCTCCACCTAGAAGATCACAGTCACTGTCAAAGAGGTGCCAGCCATGCCTGTAACTTGCACAAACACGTGAAAGTACTAGGGTGCAAGACTCCAGCTGTCATGCAAGGGGCTATTGTAATAAAAAAAGGAGAGGAGAAGTACAGAATGCATGGGGAGTAGAAAAGCAGTTTTTTGAAAAGCATGGTTTTCAAGAAATGCCATAAGGTGGCATTTGTGGAACAATCTGACCAGCTTTTGGCTTTAAGACAACAGTTGGATGTCTCTACTCATGCATAATGTGGATAAGATACAATCTGTCTCTCTGTACCACAAATCTCTTCACCCACTGACTAATGTGAATGACACCAGTGGAAACCAGCCATCCAGAGTTGCTGCCAAAATTATGAGAGCTTCACTGGCAGCCAGTTATTGAGAGATGGATAAATTATTTGGTTAGAAACTAATTACACACAGCCTGAGGGGCCTTGCAGTTTGTATTCTGCACAACAATAAAGAAAAATGGGGCTTGGCTGCACTGGGATCAGGAACCAGACTGCTGGGGAAGCCATGGAGCCCAACCCCTCCTCACTAAGGAAAAACACTTGTAGAGGTCTGAGAGTGGCCCACCTCAGCACCTCATCAGCCAGCAAACGCAGCTACTACAAAATGAAATCCTGAGCCCGTAAAAGCTGCACAAAGCCTGGAATCCAGAGTAAAGCATCACACATCCTTTAAGCAAGGCAAGACTAGAAATACATCAGCAGATAAATAAAGAAGCAAGTAAGCACTTGAAGAGGGTCTGACAGAGACACAGAATCAAAATATTTTTAGCTTTCATGTTTACACAGACATAGCTGAACCACTGGAAAAGTTCACTAACAGCCATTCTTCTTATTTAATTAAGATACTGGTATGTTGCAAGAGTATTTTCTTCTTTTCTTTTCTTTCAACATCCTATGTTGTCTTAAAACTCAGTAAGATACTACTACTGGAAAACTGTAAAACTCTTCTTTCCTCCAAGTCCAATGCTGGCATTGGTTACTAAACACATGCGCTCCTGCATTTCCTTTTCATTCCTTATGGCTTACCACTGCAGGTCCTGTTGTCGGAGTTCAAGGAATAGTGAGCTGGGCAGCCACAGACAAACCCTCCCACGGGCACTGCCAGGCACAGGTGAGAGCAGTGACCATTGCTGGAGGCACACTCATTCCAGCCCGCCTGCCTGGAGGAGTGGAAGACCAGGATGTCCATAACGTAATCCAAGTGGCCCTGAATGATGGTTCGGTTCTGGCCACTGGTCTTGTTGGCCCGTTCGATGCTGCGCCGGCTCCAGTCCGTCCAGTAAATGTAATCCTGGTACTGGGTCAGGCCAAAGGGGTGAGGCAAATCATCAGCTATGATCTCACGGTCAAGGCCTAGGTCCAAAAAGAAGGGAGAGAAAAAGCAGAGTTATATGGGCACAAGCAATATACTGTTGAACATGTTCCCTGCCCAGAAAGGTTACCATGCAATTAGTTTAAAGTTACTATTTTATCATTACAAAAGTAAATTACAAACTAATGGACAGTAGTCAAAAGGAATCTCAGAGCCTATCACAGAAATGTGCTAATCTTGCTTGCCATTCACAGATAAAAAAATGTAGTTTACTGAAGAAAAAGTTTCAATTTTGAAAATTATCAGGGTTCTCAGAAAGATTCTGTCCTTTCCCTCCTTCCCAAAACTGACAGGATGCCTCTCAATTTAATGCAAGATCCTGACACTGTATTTCCAGTTGAGCATCTCTTGCATCACACTTTTCCCACTGCTTATAAAAAGAAAATTGTTATGAGCTTAATGAAATACTACATTGCACTATGAGAACAATTAAATGTATAAGGCTAAACTAACCTGTCTCTGGAATTTTACAACAGGAAGGAGCAGCCAGAAAGTCAGGACAGGAAACAGCTAATTGTGTATACCCCGGAAATGTTTAGAGATATTCTGGAGCAGGACACGGCAGGGGGAAATTATTTCAACCGTGTTTTATCAACCACTTCATTACCATGGCACCTCCTGCTGTGTAGTCACACAAAATGAACAGGAGATTATGAAGCAAGAAGTCATTCCCTCTTTGCACACAGAAGTCAAGGATACACAGCCCCACACTCTGCTGTCACCAGTCACAGGCACAGGGGAAAAGAAGCTCTAATGCTGTGTCCAGTCCCACGTTTCACACGGAAACATGGAGCAGACCTCCACAGCACACCAAAATACATGAGAAGCTGAAGAAAAGCTTTTCTATCACACATAATTTCCATATTGCATTTTCCTGTTTTGATCTTTTTCTAGCTTTGTTCCACTTCGTTCCACTACTGCAAGCATACTGTTTAAAGCAGACTAACTCCTTAAGCCTTAAAAAATGGCTAATTATTAATGCTTAAATACTGGCTATCGTTAATGCTAATCTGAATAACTTAGCATAAAACAAGGCAGTTCACTCCTATGGGTGCTGAGAAGTTAAAACAAGGTACCGTGCAAATCTGAGAGGGCCTAGGTCCTCCACACAGTACTCTGGAACAGTGAAAAAATAAAATATTCCACCTCCATTTAGCTGCAATTACCAGTTTATAAAACCATCACAGATCCCAGCACAAGAGAACTCTCCTGCTGACAAGCACTAGCCAGGAAAAGGTCCTTAACATGAAGGATACAGGGGGATGCTTGAGGATACTAACAAAGATGTAAAAACCAAATCGTATTAAATTACATGTTGAATAAGATGTTGTTATCTTCTTGTTGGCTTTCTTTCTGCTTTTGTTATGTATTTTCTAGTGCTCTTGAAAGTAGCAAAACAAGACTCTCCAAAACCTTCAAGTTGACATCTTTGTCCTACATATAACTGGAAATATGTGCACCTTGTGTAATTTTAACTTTCTGAGACACCCAATCACCTACAAGAAAATCGAGGCCTTGCTAATAACCACAGTGTTACATAAACATGAATTACAGAAGCAAACATTAAAGGCGTGTGAGGTTGGGAAATTTTATTTTTGTCTTATGATGTGTATCTTTGCATTATTTAAGCCACAATGTGCCATGAGGGAGCTGCAAAAAGCAGCATTGCCCTCAGGATGCTGCCCAGGGCTCTGGGGCTCACCTAACATGTTGGAGGACTCTATCAGGTTGGTGTCCAGGTCGGTCCAGTACAGGCGCCTCTTGGCGTAGTCAATGGTCAGGCCGTTAGCACGTCCCACATTTGGCACCAGCGTGGTCCTCTCACTGCCATCCATAGCAGCCCTGTCAATCTTTGGCTTGCCACCCCACTCAGTCCAGTACATGAACCTGATTAAAAGAACAGAAGAGAGAAAAATAATACTTGCACCCAATCCAAGAGAACTCAAGAGGAAAAACAAAATAAAAACCTTTCAAAAGAATAAGAGAAAAAGAAGAGCTGTAAATTCAAGCATTTATTAAGACCCATTGTGCTAAATGAGGTCTTTTTTCCCAAAGTACGGGCAAGAAAGTGAGTAAAGTTTCCTCAAAATGCTTCCAACATTATCTTTTCCCACTTGGACCTGGATTTTCACCAGCAAGTTCTGTGTGACAGCACTTTGCTAGTAACTAATCCATGCATGTCATTTAAGAGGCAGAGGTTGGCAGTCAGGCACCTTCATTTATACCTGGTTATTTAGCAGGGTGTTTTTCCAGAGCACTTATCTTCTGTTTCTAGTCAGCTGTCTCTCAAATGAAGGAACACAAAAAGGTAGATCTGCAGGGTACTTTTGTTAATAGGTGCCACTGCTCATGTCTACACAACTAAGTCAACCAGCCACGTAACAAGTGTCTTACATCTCAGCCAAGACACACAAAACTGTATGGCATTTCCACTGTAGCAAAAATACAATTATTACATACTCACGTGCCAGCTTATGCCTCATTTGGAAGAAGGACAGACTTGCACATGTTTACATTTTCTTTAGGCACTGCATAGTAGAGCAGGATGTGTATTTGTGTATTATGTATTTGATGGCTAGTTAGTCACTTCTTCCAAAATATTAAGCTGATACCATTCTAAAAAAAAGTGAGAGGCAGCTATCCAATATTTACACCTTTGGGTTTTAATAACTCTAGTAACAAATCCCTGGGAAGTCTTTCAATTACAACCAATTGCACAATAGGAAAGGTTGCTTCAGAAACTGATGATCAAGGGGGAGAAATTCTTTAGACACAAGGAATACTTGCTAATTTTTCTTAAAAATTTTGCAAGTACCTTGTGTATAAATTTTGCAAGTTGGACACAGCACAGAGCCAAGCGTTAGCATTGCCCCCATGCAGCAATGCCTTGAAAACTTCCATTCAAAGTACAACTATACTGTATATATATTTATAGAAGTATACATACATATATAAGTATACAGCTATACTATTGCTGTAAGGAAAAACAGGCATTCTGACGCAAGTAATTTTTTTTCTGATCTGTAGTGAAGAGACAAAACACAGAATGATGACAATCCTTGGGAAAAACCTACTTCCAGTGTAAAACTAGAATCATCCATAGCAGCCTTTTGTTACAAATGAGTAACTGGATCTAACATTCAATCTGATGTTGAATTCTCATCCAGGCAAGCCCTGGCACAGGGCTGAATCCAATCTAGGATCCCACTGGAGGTGACCACTGCCACCACCTCGTTGAAATAAAGCAGAAGGAATGTGTTTTAAGTTCTCTGCATTGCTGAATCTCTCACAACGTGACTGGGAACTGTGATCATATCATAATCCTTGTAAATGAAGTACCCTCATTTGAAAAATAATGCAATACTGGTATAACCTCAAGAAGTTTTTGCAGTAATTAGTTATTGTCAAGTGAGTGTTCCATGGTAGAAGAGGTATTTCAGAAGCTGAATAGTTAGCTTGACTTGCCCCATTCCTTCTCCCCTCTCCCTGTTTATTGCCCTACTTTTGCTATTACACTTCAATCCAACTGAGAAGTTTCTTCTCAGAAAATCTTTCATATGGGGCATAGGTGAATGTAATTGTTTCTGCTCTTTCACTGTCCCTCTTCCCTTGTCCATACAAACTAAAAGGTTTCCTTAACTGAAGAAATAAACACCTTCCTTATGCTCAGACTATAAACTTCACTCTCCCACCCTCAAATTTAATAGTTTAATACTTTTATTGGACCCTAAATTGTGATAAAAAGAATCCTAATTTTTAAAACTATAAATATATTCCTTCCAATGCTATAGTCCTTTTCTGATAAATAAATTCCATAAACCTAAAACTACTTTGATTCTGTGGTTAATTAAAAAACTAAATATAAGTCCCTTTCTAATGAGCTGCTCTGGGTTTTTTTAGTATTTTTAGTGATTATTCAGGACATTAAGAGTGTATTTCTCTAAATTACCAGGTTGTACTCCACAGCTCAGCTCTCTCAGGGTTTAGAGGCAGTGCTTAACTACCATGCCCTAGAGGAAGCATTACAATGTTGTTTTTCAATGTTCATAAACCCAGAATTAAACCAGCAAGTTACCCCTCAGCAGGGTCCAGAGCCAGTGCCCGGGGACTGTCGAGATCTTTCCACACGAGCACCTGGCGGTGCTGCCCGTCCAGCTTGGACACCTCGATCCGGTTTGTGCCAGTGTCAGCCCAGTATAAGTTCTTCCCCAGCCAGTCCACGGCCATGCCCTCAGGATAATCCAAGCCAAACTCCACAACGTGTTCCAGCGCGCTGCCATTCATAAATGCTCTGCTGATGGTCTGCAGGGATACAAAGATACACAGGCAAATTAGAAATCTTACCAGTCTGTCACTGGGCTGGTTGTTTTCTTTGTTGAATTTTAAACACTTTCAGATTTTAGACATCTCATAGGAAAGAGGATCTTACAATATGCTACTTATTTGCAAAGCAAACAATGCTGCTATTCAGAAGTAATGATTTACTGTGCTCTGTGAATGTATTCTGTGTCAATTACAACAGCATTTCACTGGGGAAATAAATAGGATAACTAGTCTGGTGAATTAAGCATCTACATGACAAAGTGACCTTAACAACTCAATGCCAACTTCGAGGGGGAAATATTTTGGCTCTCCCAGAACTAGACAAAACCATCAATGTTACAGTATGGAACACTATTTAAAGCAGCCTAATGAAAAAGTGCAGGATAGAACAGCAAATAGAAGAAAACAACCAAATGACTGATGAGCTCAGTAGCTTCAGTACTGATGACTAAATTTAATTTCACTAAGCACAATCTCTTCTTGGACTTTTATTCAAAATACTTTTTTTAACTCTGCCATCAGGATCAGCCTGTGATAGCAGATACAGCCAGAATTCCATTTTAATAATATATTAGAGTTTAGGCATTCCCTGATAAGCCTGAAAGTAAAGCACTAATGTTAGAATAGTACAGAATTCCTTTGGCAAACATGGGCTACCTTTCCATGTCCTCAATATTCCTATCTGCACACACTCCTCATACTCACAACCAACCAGAAGTTAATAAATCCCTGATTTTAGTTTACTTCCTAGTTTGAACACAACCTGCTAATTATGCCAGTTTGTGACAGCACACAGCAGGGGAGTTTATATCTCAGTCTTCACCTGTATCACTTTTGCAGCTCAAAAGAATACCATGCTTACAGAGTTCAGCCAAGTCACCTCTAGCAGACTCATTGCAACTCTGTGTTTTTAACTACTGTGATTCTTCAGTTGCAAAAGTCCGTAAGTTATTGTTGGCACAGGTCTCACGTCAGTTGCAGAAAATGTAATAAAAAACGAAACTCTTTTACACCTCCCTTGAATCTTGTAAACCCCATTAATCAACCTACTCTTAAATACCTCAAGAAGCTTGTAGCAGCTTAATAACCAAAATGGACTAAATCTCTACCTTCAGTGAAATGTCAGTCCAGTAAATGCGATTATCTGTCACATCAAAATCCAGAGCAGAAGCTTCCTTGACTCCAGTGAGTGGAATAGCAACGTTGTTATTGTTGGTTTCTAGAGATATGCGCCTGATGTCTGCTCTCCTGGAAAAGAGCAGGAAAGCTTCTGGGACGATACAGGTCTTCATGTCACTGATGAGCTCCAGGCCGATGGGGCAGGCGCAGCGAAGGCCTTGTGGTCGGTATAGACACAGGTGGCTGCAGCCACCGTTGTCTTCTGCACAGGGGTTTGTACCTAAGCAGGCAGCGAGAGGAAAAGCAACCATTGCAAACTGACTGCAGGTGAAAGGTGAAGCTAGTCCTCACATGCATCAGCCACACTATAAGTCCTGCAAGCAAACACACAGTTTTTCTCCTTGTATTCTCTGATCAAATTATTTTTCATTTATTTCCTGTAATCCTTTAGACAGACCTTACTCTCCTTGGCTGGAAAGCCAGTGATTGTTTTCCTTATGCCAAGAAACAAACCCAGCATTAGGGAAAGGGATCTGGGCTTCAACAGCTACTGGCGATCCCAATTCACAGCACAAGCACTGAATACATGGTAAGTGTATGTTCTCCTGCCTTTTACAGTACACTGTTCCAGCTACATACCCCTTGCATTCCTGCAGGTAAGAAATTTGCAGAGCTATTTTCACATCCATTCAATGGTCTCTTCTCTCCACGATGCAAGCAAAGCAACTCTTTGCAATACTCACTTATGCACCTGCACATGCTGGAGACTGAACTAAGAGAGGCTTGGCACTAAGGAGTTCAATTGGCCAAGCAGTTGGAAAGAGGGCTGCATTCAAAACACACGTACCTTGGGGCATCAGGCACACAAAGATACATCTCAACTACGTTTCACTAATTTCCTGCAGTACAATCCAGACGCAACAGCAAGAAGCTGCAAGCCTTAGCCACATAGCAGGATACTCAGGTACTGTGATGAGTTCTGTGATGCTACAATTACACTGCTACCAGTGCTTGGATAGTCTAGGATAGGCAATTTAAAGCCAGATGCTCCTTTTTTACACCACAAACACTACAGGTCAGGAAGTACTCTTGGACATTTTATAGATAATTTTCTAGTATTAACGTAAAAACTACTGAACGGACTAAAACTGGCTCATTCTTAGCTTTTGCATACTGGGAGCATATGTTCAGCTTGATATTCTTCCAAGCTACAGAACTGGAGCTCCTCACAGAAGACCTAACCCACCCCATCAAGCTGCAGCCTGCAGTTATCATGCCACAGGACTGGATTCTGCCCATTTCTAAAACTCTGCAGTACAGCAATGCTGACATTTTCTATCCCATTCTCTCTTGACTGATTAGCAGACCACTCACCGATGATCTGGTGGACGTTGGTGGCTTTCAGGCCCATCAGATCAGGCAGCTGATCGATGATGATCTCTCTCTCTGCCGTGCACTTGTGCACGCGCTCAATGCTGCGCCTTTGCCAGTCTGTCCAGTAAATGTAGTCTCCCAACAGAGTGAATCCAAATATATGAGGCAGCTTGTCTTCCACCAGGACTTTCCTACCAGTTCCATCAGCATTCATGACCTATGAATATAGACAAACTTTTTAGGTATATAGAATAAACCTGCCACTATTTGGTAGATGAACAAACTAGCTGCTCCATGCTCAGACTTCAAATTAAAAAATAATCTCCTATCCATTATAATGCTATCAATATTACGCAGCGCCCTAATAAAAAATAAGAGACTGTTTATTAACAGGTACTTACTCTAAAAGCCTTATTTAGAAGGTTAGTCTCATAACCAGATCGTAATGCGAAATTGTGACATAACACACATTACGTTTGCTTTAGGAACTATTATTATTTAATAATAGTTACTCCTGTTATGACTCTCTCATTTCTGACATGAGTTTTGTTTTAGTTTTAAAGAGGAGTCACTGTGTTTTACACAAATGAAGACAAATTTGTAATGGCCAAGGAGTTCTAGCTCAGCATCTTCTAGTCCACAGTCCCTCCCAAGTGAGCTTTGCCCATATTACAGAGAGCATTAAGAGGAGACCCCACACAAATACTGGGAGGCAAACAGTGAAGAAGATCTACAGAGTATATTTATATTCCCCAGTCTGAATAAAGAACCAGTTTTACATTCTTCAAAATTAAGTACAGTAATTTTTTTACTACAAGGAACAGCAGTAGTCTGTAAATAATTGCATGCCTTTGATCAAGACACTTAAATTTACCCTGTCATTTTTCTCTACTGCTAAAAAGCAGTAATACCTAACTTCCTCAGAGAGGCACTGAAAGGATTAATTAAACATATGTATGCATGTTCAAGTGATCAAGTGCCTTATGAATGCCAAGTATTATTATAAAATGTACCATACTGACAGGAGTGAAGAGTCCTGTGTTTTAAGAGAAACTTAAAAATGGTTCAGTGCTGCAATTAAAAAAAAAAAATCCCTCTGAAATATTTCTACTTGTTTCAACATCACAGCTTAAATTTACAGTACGTATACCACCCTTCCCAAAACAGAAATACCTCCAACCAACCTTAATATGAAAACTTTCTGAAACAATGTGATTCACAAAATCGAAGGTAGTATACTAATCCCTGAAACATTAAAGCATCCTTCCCACCACCCAAGCATGTTATAAGTAAATGACTAAAAAAGGAGTGATTTATTAAACCACTGTTTTCAAATCTCTCTCACTTATGGAATTGAGATAGCCACAAACAAGTCTATATGGCTTCCCGTCCTTCTCTGGCCCAAACCCAAAGATTTATGAAATGACAACCTTCAGGATCAACTGGTTTAGTACCTCAGACTAGACTGATGAGAGCTGGTGGCCAGAATATCTTCCCAGATCACGAGAAATGTAAAGGCTAGTTTGGAGCAATTCCTACCCAGGCACATATCAGAAGACAGGAAAGGAACAGAGAAGCAAAACTGAAACACACACCTTTCCAAGACACGGTATAATATTTATAAATTCCCTTTAAAAAGTGGAAGAAATGCTATAACCTTCACAATAATTCAATTTCCCCTTAAAACTATACCTTGTCAAACTTCCCAACATTTTGGCACTTTCTCTCAGTATATTAAAATGGGAACTGAATCTTTATGTTCACATTTCCTACAGAAAAATCAAAGCCGTTCCGCATATTTGCTGGATTGTAGGAATAAGCTCTGTATTTACTTTTGAAGAAAGGTCATAATTACTTTATGGAATCAGCTTACCAAAACCCTTCAGTCCAGCAGAGTATACAGCATGCTTCTACAAATGCATTAATGCACATGTATCTCAAAAACAGATCACTTGTCTGTGGTGACTTGTTTCCCCCTTCCCCTTAACTACAGAGATAAGCCATTTGTTTGCAACTAATTAATACATGGCAATTAGTGCTTGCTGAGCAGACCAAGAAGATGCACAGAATGGAAGGATGTTGAAAAGTGAACCAACTAAAACCACACAGTAATAAGCAATAAAACATCACCATCACAAAGTAGCATTTTTAGAAATTACATTTTTTGCCTTGTATTTATAGAAGAAAGAAAATTCTCTATTTAAGGGAGTGCTTAACTACTGGCAAAGAAAATTAGTTGGAAGGTGTGTGGTGTGAGATGAACTTTCTTTGGCAAGCTTTAAGAGCTATTCAAATAAGCTTCCCCCTATACTGAAAAGAGATAGAAAAAGAGAAGGGAGGACTTAAGGGCTAAGTATCTGCTTTTAATTAATTTTTGGTTTGACACATAAAGGCTATTTTGAAAGACAGCTTTACATCTCCTAGAATAAAACATGCACCTTTCTGAAAGTACTTACATATACCTTCCACTCTGCTCCCACTGCAATTTTACCTGAGCACATCTGTACTAAGTTGACTAATATAAACATCTGCCCACTACCACCACATATATATATTTACACACACACACATATACATATATGGTAGCAGCCAGCTACCATCACATATATATATATCTCTCCACATATATATATATATTTTTCCATGGAACCATATTGTCTGCACTGACTTGGGCTACATGTTAGGTGATTTCAATAGAATTACATCCATTGGTTACAGAATCATACAGTCTAGTGTAAGGCAGAAGGGAAGTGGCAAGGGATGTAGGGGTGATATGTACAAGAAGAACAAAGCAAAAAGGAACAATCACTTATCAACCAGTTTCAAGGGATTTCAGCATCATCTTTTCACATACTCAGACAACAACCAAGTCCCAGGCCATACTCCTTTCTGGATTCTTTCCCCTTCCCCAGCTCCACACGGATCAGCTCCTCACAGTGAAGCCCCACAGAATCCCACACACAAGAAACTGACCTTCAGCTGCTATGAGGCAGTGTCTCCAGAGGTTTATGCTGCTTTTAACCACAATGTGGTGTGAGTTTCACATTCTGAGGCCATTCTGAATACTACAAATCACACTGAGAATATAGGCTACAACAGGGAACAGATGGTGTAACCACAAACACCACCTTTACTGAAAGAGTGTGTAGTCCCATGAAAAAAAAAATTTAAAAGTGCAAAAATTAAATGGCCTCAGAAAAAATGCTAGATATCTCGCTTGGAGAGTAAGGGCTTTGTTTATCCTAAAACAATAATGAATGCAGACCTACAGCCTCATGAATATACAGCTTAATCAAAGTAAGTGAATTATTGCTGAAAATGTCGTCACATTTTAAAATGCTGTACTTAGCAGGAACAATAAAATAACAACTTTGAAGCACTACTTCTAATATAAAGTTACAGACTGGAATGCACAGTGACATTTCTAAGGGTCTTTCTTGTTATTAGATACCTTGCATTCAATTCACTTCTAATACCAGTAATCACTGTGATAAACAGGCTAATGCAGTGAATTTACCTTTCTGATAATCTGGGATTTGAATGTATGGTAGTTTAAACTTGTCACTTGACTGCCTAAAGTCTAGAATTTCATCATTAAATCTATCTCATTTATGAAAATCATGTCCAGTTCCGCACAGAGCTTGTGCTGGGACCCTGGCAGAAGTGCAGACTAGCAGGCCCCTCAGGTCCAGTGCACCAAGGCCAGGGGCAGCAGAGACTGAGCAGATGTGCACTGGTTTATGTGCACAGCGCTGAGGAGATGCTCACAGAAAGTGTCTGTCCCTATCGGGCTATACTGAGATCAATACCAAACTATAAGCCCAGTCCTACAAGGTGTCAAGACTGAGGTGAAGGTGACAGAGTGCAGACCATTACCTTTCATCTTAACTCATAAGCACAGTTGAATTTTCAGTATAGAGCCATGGAATCACAGATCAGCCCAGGTTGGAAGAATCCCTGAAAGACCATCTGGTCCATTTTTTTGTGGGAAAGAAGCCTAGATGAGATTATCCAGAATCCTGTCCAGTTACATCTTGAAAACTTCTAGTAAGGGCAGGGACTCCACTACATGCATCAGTAAAGTATTTCTTTCTTATATTAAAATGAAACCTCCCTCAATGCACCTTGTACCAGTTGCCCCTGTCCTCTCCGTGTGGCACCATCCATGTACTGGGAGAGCCTCCCTCTTCCCTGAGTACTGGAAAAATGTGAGCCTTTTCTTCTCCATAGAGAAAAGACCAAAATCCTTCTGTCTTTCCTCACAGGGCAGGTCCTCATCTTTCCTTTAGGTGCTCTCCACTTTCCCTGCATCTCTGTTGAATTCTGGGGATCAGTGCTAGACACAGTTGGGTATGGCCTGACAAGCCCTGAGTGGGATGATCAATGTCCCCATGGATGCAGCCCAGGATCCTGTTTGCCTTCACTGTACAGCAGCACGCTGGCATAATTTGACCTCAGTAAACCTGCATTGGCTTGTCCCAATCACCTGCTTCCTTTTGCAGGTTTCTAGGAGAACTCTTCCAGGGACTGCAATCAGACTAATGGGCCTGCAGCTTCCCAGGTCCTCTTTTGGATATAGTTGTAAATGATCAGGGAGCAGGTTAAATACCATGCATGCTAAGCTCTTTGTCTGGCTGATAGGAGCAGAGGAATTCAAAAATCAGTGAAAATTTGTAAACAACACCTGGTAACACTACCTTCAAAAATATATTACTTATGAGCATAGAATAGGCCTCTGTGATGGACTCTAAGTCCCCAGCTACACTACAAGATGTTGCCAGAACATTGTTACTTTCACAGACACATCAGTAAAACAAAAATCCAACCCTTCCTAAAACAAACAACTCTTCCAGTGAAATCCATAAGCTCCTCTAGTTTCAGATACTTGAACCTAAGCCCTGATTTTTAAAATTAACAGCCTGTTTTTGGACAAATGACAGATACCTTAGCCATTATTGATTCCTGAACTTCAGCATCTTTACCAGCACCAGCTTACTGACCCTCAGAGAGGCCAGAAGACCTCACTTAATATGAAGGACTTCAATTGCTCTGCTCAAAGTACTACTGCCATCACTGCCCCAGCTCTACAAAATTTTTATCAGGCACCACAGCTGGAAAGCATCTTCCCCCACTGAGTCACAGGAAGGATGCAATTGTAGCATTCATCTTTCTTCTGGAAGGATAAGGAATTAGAAAGCCTTCTGACCCCGTGGCAATGCTTTGCACGTCACGTGTCCCACAAGTGCAGAACACACTAGCTTGTTGTTTCCTTGGAACATGTTGAAATATACTCTGGATATATAGTTATGGTTTACCTTACAGTATGCACAAAACCCCAGACATTTGGCACAGGCTTCTATGATGGAACTGTCACCAAAAAAAA
Organism: Promerops cafer; assembly: GCA_013398275.1. Classification (NCBI taxonomy): domain Eukaryota; kingdom Metazoa; phylum Chordata; class Aves; order Passeriformes; family Nectariniidae; genus Promerops; species Promerops cafer. The sequence goes on from VZSE01015526.1 coordinate 1,333,152, forward strand.
AAGACAAACTCTTCCTGAGCAGATCTTAAATTCCTAACTCATTCCAATGACAACTTGTGTTTCTCCCAATAGTTTAAAACCAGCAGAAAATCATCTGAAAGCATTACCACCTTCACAATTTCAACATGGGTCATGCTAATGCACCACAGGAATAGAGACAACTTAAAATAATGAGGTAAAAAGGGGAACTTCTCATGAGTTTGATCATTAACACTGATCTGCTTAAGATGATTGCAAGGAAGCATTACTGTAGAACACCCTGAAATACTGAATTCAATACAAATATCCCAGATAATCCAACATACCATAGTGAGCAAGGTTTGCATGATACCTGAAATAATTTAGGAATACTCACACTCAAGGCTTAGTTACTTCAGCCCTGATTATCCAGAGGTAAATACCTACACGTGCTGTTTGATGCAACAAATAATAACTCAGTTCATGGCAATGCTAATCAGGGATATGACTGTTCATTGTCTACCTAAATGTACATGAATCTTACAAGGAAAGTGAAAACTAACACTACATTCATTGGATTTATTTGGCTAAAGAAAAGAAACTTGGGCAGCATCTTCCTTAAAAATAACTAAACGATAGCTAGAAAGCCTTCTTATTATATCTGCATTTTTTTGTACTGGGTTTAAGAACAATGTATTTTCACCTTCTCTAGGCAATATAAATCAGACTGGAATGATTTTACTGTTATGGCTGCAGCAATATCATATAATTAACACATGTATTTACTGCAAAACAGCTGCTCTAAGAGAGAAACGAAGAGATATCTTGTCTAAATTTCCAGTTTTATTAGTCTTCCCTCTAAAAAAAGCCTTGATCAACTATGCTCTCTTTAAGTGAACAACTGAAACTTTCAACTCAGTTTGAAGAAACTATTCTGTCAGTGTCACTTACTGTTAACAGCATTTCTCCTTAATTCAAACATTAAGGAATGAAATGGGAAGTCCTCTCTTCATTGCGGTGAAATCCTGAGGAATTAGCAGAAGGGATCCCTGGAACCCTTTGGATTTGCTTCAGAAATCAAATGCCTCCAACCAAGTCTGTGATTTCTTACTGTTAATTGTTTTATAATAGCCATTAACAATTCCTAATTTAACAGTTCCTCAGCACCCTCAGTTTCCTTTAGAGCTCTAACAATTTTTCCAAAGAATTCAAAATATATTTTTTCTGAGCATGGATAATATTCCTAATAGGACTGCCATGAAGATAAATATGTACAAACAGTATAGAGATTAACTTCATAAATACCCTTTCTATCAGGCTACAGACACTGCTATAAGCGCATTTCTTTCACAACAGGACAACTTTCTTAGCTCACTGATCAATGCCAGCAGCAGAAATGTTTTCTCTGCGATGGAATTTAATTTTAGAAACAAGTGGTTCAGTTTTTAATGAAATGGCACAAGTCAGGTAAAGTGACAAGTAGGCAAGGAAAAGATTTTAGAACCATTGTGACAATCACATATGATATCTCCTAGGCAATCTCATGCAACACAAAAAAACCCCTGCATTTGTAAAGAACAGGCTGACAAAAAAAAATGAGCCAAATGATAAATAAGATGAGAAGAGGGATTTTCACGGGGAAAAAAAGGAAGCTCCTCTGAAAAGATTCAGTGGTAAAACAGGTGAGTGCTAAAAATGCTTTACTATGGAGATTAATTTTGGTATGTAATCCATAGGGTGGAGTGGCAGGGAGTGTTGTTACTTGGGCATAGACTGTGGGGGCAACAAAGGAAACTAGTGACTGCATTTTGCAACTTACTATTTAGCAACTAAGACCTGTGGGCAGCTATGCACAACACTTTGCAGAATGTAAACCAGACTAGCCAAGACCAACCTGAAACCTCACAGTGGGTTTGGGGGAACAGTTTTACAAGTCAGGCATAACAACTCCTGATGCTCTTGCATATGGGCAAAGCCTCTGTGCTCTTCTTTCCCAAGGTTCTTTCTTTCTTTCAGTGCCTTGCCCCAGAAACTTATTTTTCATTTGTTCTCTGCCTAATCTGATGTTTTCCAGACTCTTTAATAAGCGACTATGATTGGTTTTTGTATAGAGGGAAAAAATGTGGAAAGTTTTCTACTGTTTTACCAAGTCCAATTGGTTCAGGGAATAGTGGAGTGAGAGAGACAGCCAGTTACGATACTTTTCATCTTTGGTGGCAGTAAGCTTTAAAGTTGACTCAGTTGCTCCTGTTCACTAATCACTTCAATTCCAAGGGTCTTGCATGTCCAAGAGAGCTTGGTTTTCCACCTTTTTCCACAAACTCTTTCCCATACTACAAGATCATGCATGGCACCAGAAAAGATGTTCAGGTTAAGACTACAAAACCTCACAGCAAAGTAAGAAGCCTGTGTGAAGAAAGCTAAATCATTATTGAGAGCGACTGGAGGTCAGGTGAATACTTCCAAAGAAGCCCAGGTCCAAGAGCAGTACAAGGTTTTGTACAGTAATGCAACTCAGCTTGTGAAAAGGGGAAAAAACAAAGCCAGAATTTTGGAGAGTAAGGGATAATAGTGGACTGACAAACAGTACTCAGCTGAATCAGAAACACAGACAACAGCTCAATATCTCTCAGTATCTCTTCACATAGCTCCCCAGCTAGCCATGAAATATTTTAAGTATGTCAGACTCAGGTGAGCTGATGGCTCTGGCTGTGTTGGTTTGAGGGATTTCAGTGTTTTCCCTTAGGTAACCGATACTGGCTGCTAGTAGAGGCTTGTTGCTTTCTAGGTGAAACACCTGCGTAAACCATAATACAATTTCCTAACTCCAGTGTGAAAAATGTGGGAAGCATGTAAGACATATGAATGTAGATCCAACAGTTATACTCCAATTAGCTGCATGCTGGGCCATGGGGACCATGAGGCTTTCAGAGCTATCAGCAGCAAACCAGGACTGCTCATCTGTTAGCAAAGCTTGTAAGAAACATCTCTGAATTCCCAATGTGAGCAGTCAGCACAACTTTCTGCTCAAACGTGTTTTGAGTGTGGGTACTTGCCTCTGACATGGCCATTCCAGGCTCTCCTTAGAGGCAACAGAAAAAAAAGGGGTGCTTTTAGAGTAGGACTCATCTAATCTATTCTAAACATTTACAGTGTGGAAGTGCTGATTTCTAACATTTTATAAAGGCAACATAAGGGAACTTAAATGAGCTGAATGTATCTACATCTCATGAGACAAAAGCCACTACAGATTTCAGGATGAATTGCAGATCTATGACACAAGAACCATTTGAAAACTGAATGCCAAAGCCTTCTCCACATAATTTCTAGGGCAGTAATTTCACCTAGAAAAATACCATGTTTGGAACTCAGATCAGAGAGTCAAGTTCCTCTTGGGCAGGAATTCTGGCTCCATCTCCCCAAAAGCTTCCCTCAGTAGCCTCTTTGCTAGGAACCTGTCCTTGTCCCACTGAACACGCAAGCCTGTGGATAGCAGATCCCTCAGGACTTCTTGGAGAACTCCTCAGCACAAGTGGCTTACAATGTAAGGTCTCTATAATCATACTTTTCATATCTGAATTTTGTTTAGCTAGTCTCAATTTATCAAAGGTAATAAAAAGTTAACTTTTAATGTTCCCAATTTGAAACTAGCATGGATGTTTTAAATGTTTCTTCTTTTTTATTTTTGCATTAAAACACCTGGGGGTTGACTAGATGATCTCTAGAGGTCTGTTCCAACCTTTACAACTCTATGATTCTGTGAAAAGGTACATCTGTGAGTGAAAATTCTGCAGCCCCATGTTCAAAAGCCAAAGCAAAAAAAAAAGGAATTTTTTTTAATAGTATCAAGCTGACAATGCCAGGGGGTCCTAACTCAGCACTGGAGTCCATGACAAGGGACCATTCAAATCCTTGTATCCATCTCTTCGGCAGCTAGGAGACCTTACAAATATGTTGTCTGTGGCTGACATTTGTTTGCTTTTTAATAGTTTTACTATCTTGGTTAGCATCATAAAATTTAATTCTTCCTTAAGTTCATTCAGAAGTTCAAAAAACTCCCAAATGAAAATTATACCAAGTATAAACTAATACTGTTTTTGTTTTAAAAAAATCCTTACTCTACTACTAATTTCAAAAACCTGCATTTTTTCTTAATACAGGCTTAGCAGGTGTTAAGAAACAGCTGGAAATACCCTGAAAAAGTAAGCTTTAAATTTCTGAAATTGGGATGGAATACGGGGATCTGTCCCTACCCTCTACAGCACATACTTGTTTTTTGTTGAATGAAATTCCCAAGTGCCACAACTATCCAAAGCAAAAGTAAACAGCAGAGCAACTTCAGATATTTGTTTCAACTACCTTACTTCTCATACCTGCAAAAGTTTAATGCAAGTATACAAAAGCAGCAGTGTTCAAGAGCTAGGAATATAATGGATTCTGCTTCTCAATTTTCAAACCTGTGCTTCAAGTAGGCTGGATGGGGCAGGATCAGTAACCAGGCTTGCAAGTCATCAGCATTTCACAGTACAAAGGCTAATGGTATGAGACAAAAATTCTCAGTCAGAAAATATGTGGTGTGTACTTAGAAAACAAAATTTCCTTATTAGGGTGGCAGTAAAACTGAGGGAGTTGTCATCGGAGGAAAATATAGCCCTGCAATTTCAGGATTAGAATATGAATTAGAGCATTCTCTAGATGCCAGACTGTTAGCTCCTGGGTCAAAGACCAAAATGTCCTCTCTGTTCAAGATTTCTGTGCTCTAAAGGTCTTAGCAGCATCTGCTTTCTGTTGTCCAGCAAGGCTGAGTTCTGAACACTTGTGTGTACTTAAGCTGAAAAACAGCAGGATGTAATACTTTCCATATTAATCATGAGGATTAGAGACAGTAATGCTAGGCACAGCTAATAGATTAGGGAATGCACAAACACTTCAAGTTAGAGTTGCACTCAAAAATCACTAGATAATGGGTGGATCTGAGCAGGAGGCAGATCCTTTCTTTACACTCACCACTAGTAGGTGTTAGTGGGTGTCATCTCTGGCTCTGAGAATGGAGAATAGGAGAGGATGAATAAAGAAAAATGAAGCAGAGATTGAAAAACTATGAGAAATCAGCCGTATCATCATGACTTCCCCTTAACTTACACAGCCACACATACATGCAGCCATTTATAATTGCTTTATCAATACCAGCTTTGCTGACCATTTAAAAATCCAACCTTATACCTTAAAACAGGTAGCATACGTGCCAAGAACACAAATATTCACTAGAGCAGGAAAACATAAGACCAATTCAACAGAGCAGATCATACATTTTTAACCTCATAGCACGGCAGGAGAATGCTTTAAACCTGTAGCAAGTCAATGAGAAATCTTCCCCACTGGTAAGCACAATAGCAGCCATCCATTTCAATAGAAGTTTATCAGCAGTGAAACCTGACCGAGATAAATGAGGAAGCTGTTGAGCCACAGCCTGCTTCTGCCTGCTGCAGGCTGCCAGATAAAATGGGAACAAAAGCTCCCTGCTGTACCCCCTACCAGTCTCCATTAACCCCTGCTGATGCTTTATTATCGTCTGGGGGCTCCAGAACAGCATAGCATGAATCAGTGGGTAAAAAATAAATAATAAAAGCTCATATGTAGCACAAACAAACCAGAAATGTGGCTTGCAAGAATGACACCCAGTTTGGTAGCACTGCAATTAAATAACGGTTCAGAGGAAACCCACATGCAAAGGCAAAGAAAAAAAAGAAAAAAGCATGAAGTATGTAAAATCATGTATGAAAAACTACTTAAAGGCAATAGAGGCAAGTACACAAATGCGTTTCTCCTGCTTTTACCCCCCTTTTCAACTATACACAAACACATGAAGCAAAGCAGGGACCAGGCATTTATTCTGATGCCTTCATGTCCAATTCCAAGTCTCATCTTTGGATCCTGTCACAAATACCTTTCTTTGTTGCACCTATGCCAGTGTCCTTTCTTCAAGTGTAAGTTTGAAACATTTAGTGAAGTCCAAAGCATCTTCTATTACACAGATATAAAAAATGGACGGTGAGGGCATGGAAAGTGCAGCAAATCTCCTCAAGATTCCTGGTTGCCATTGGAGAGTAGACAGTGTGAACAAACTTGAAACGTTAGTAAAATTTTCGCTATCATAGATTAAGCTAGGGATCTACGTTTCACAAAGGCCACGTGGTTAGTTAACACCAGAGGCTCTATCAGTCGAGCTGGCCCTGCCCAATCAAAACCCCCACGTACTGTAGAAGGGAATAACGTCCTTGTGGTGCCTATGAGGAATGTGTTAGAGGGAAGACAGTTTAGAGCAGTTCTGCCTCAAGCAAAGGCAAATCTACCCGTGGGATTGTTTTTGCTCAAGGACTGGGATGCACTTGGTGGGTGATGCAGAGGGATGGGGAAACACAATGGGTACCTCAGGGGGATTTGTTTTTTGGGTGAGAACAGTGTGTGATGCTGAGCTGTATAATACTGGTTGCCAAATGACACTGCCACTGCATGCCATAACTCCCATGGACAATGAGGATAGACTGCTCCGGATACACCAGTCATGAGTTCCTGATGTAATTTGCAGCCTGCCAACATCACACCAGTCCTCCTGCCCTGTAAGATACTTGGGACAGATAGAACCCACAGCCATGGACTAAATGAACTCATCAGACATCTCGGGGGGATGGCCATTGACTACAAAAATGGGAGCTGTACGTGTGCGTGTGTGTGCGTGTGTGTTCGTGTGTGTGCGTGTGTATCCACGTATATAGCTGGGAGGAGTAGGACCTGGGCATGATGTACATGGTATAAAATAAGGGGTAGGAAATATCCTCGTTCTGGCCAGGACAGGATTAATTTTTGCAGTAGTCAAGATGGGGCATGGCCAGGACCTGGAGGATAATCTGTACCACCTCAAGTCATTGCTGGGAGTGGGGAAAAGGGACTCTCTTCCAGGGAGAAGGGGTTCCTTCCAGTTGAGAAACATGGCAGGGGGAGAGGGAGCCATACAGTATTATCTATTGTCAGAGACATTCTGAGTGAATAATTTCTTTCTCTCATTACTATTGTGCTGTTACTGTTGGTTTTCTTATCTCATAGCTGTTTTCAGTAAATTATTATTATCTCAACCAGTGATCTTTGCCTTTTGTGCCTCCAATTCTCCTCTCCATCCTGTTGGGGGAAGTGAGAAGTGTGTGGTTTGGAAAGTCTCGGTGGGAGCACTAAATTGGGGAGCACCATTCCTTAATCATGACAGGTGCGGATAAAAAAAATCCACCTTAGACTGAACCATTCTCTTAGATGGACACCCCCACTTCATCCTATAGAGCCCTCCCACACTTTACTAACTGCAGAAGCCACACTGAACATGTGGGCTGATCACTACTGGGGTCACTGATTTTCAACCCCTTTCTGCCCCTCTGACATGCAGTTAGCAAGCAGCAGCATTGCCTCTGAGGAAGAACATGACAGAATGGCCTCAACACAGCAGAGGAGAGGCTGTGTGTGTTCCATCCAAAGGTCTACCCATCCCAGTATCGTTTCTCAGAGAATAATCAACACTTACACTCACAGAGCTGCATAACAAAGGAAATGGATACAGAAACTTTTCAAGAAGACTCCTTCCTTCCACAGCAATTTACAGTTCAGTGATTTGTAGTTCAGAGGCAATTCTATTTGCCACTAAACTGCAGTGGAATTCTCTTCCACAAACTTACCCAGTCTTCCTAGTAACACATGTAAGCTTTTAACATCTCCAACCATTTCCACAACTTACCACATCTGCTTTTGTTTGTTCTGCTCCCACCACCTCACATTAGTTACAAGGACCAACACCTGCTGTCCAAAAAGGTGTTTGTGTGGGAAGTGTTGGTCACCTTACACAAAATTTTATAGATCTATGTCACATATACCTAAATGAACACCTTCAGGAATCAAAAAATACAAACCCACATGCTCAAACAAAACTAAAATCCCAAAGCACTGAAGAAAAACTGTGGGAGAACTTCTTCTCTGTTGCTCTAAAGGTTTTAGCCAGACTGTTTCAAGATTTACTGCAAGTTGATAAGAGTTAACAAATGTTAACTTTTAATAAAAAGCAGCAGCAGTAATATCATAACTCTAACACTTGGAGACTCATAGGAAAAAATAACCAGTAATTCTGAAATCTTAGGGTGATAAATCTTTTCTGATGCCCTGCATATATGTTACATGACAACCTGGAACAAACTCATTTTGCTGGCTTACACTGATTTAAAAACAATGAAATGGAAATTGTCCCAAAAACCTTTGTGCCAAATCAGATATCTTCTGTCCTGCCACAGACACTGTAACGTTGGCATAATATTCTATGATGTGTTCTAGCCAGTTTGACAGAATTGCAGCAGTGAGCTCATGCCTGATCTAGATGAAAATTTCTGCCACAAACTGATCCAGCACTGACTAGAATCATTATTAAGGAATAAGGAATCTTAGTCTTCTGGCAAACATGAGAGTGAAGAATGCCTAACTTTCCTTTTGCAAAATACATTCAAGGCTGAGACAGTATCAGGGCTGAAGTGCTCAATCTATTATAAATAAATCTCTACACATCACTATTTTCTCCTCTTTTTTCAGAGCTGGTGTAATATTAGGTGAATTACTGACTATAAATCTTGTTTTCAGGACAAAGAAAACTCTGCTTCCTGAGGCTCTCTCAAGGAGTGCTTCAAAGTAACTCACCTTGCAGGACTGGAGTTACTTTGGCTCTAAAGGAGAACAAACAGTTATGTGACCTTCCAGCACATGACTATGACTTCACCTTGACTTATTTGTAGTTATAAATAAGTAAAAACAACTTTGTTAGTCTAGAAAAGATATGATTGTGCCTAATATGATAAGTGCTAAAAGTTATTTACAACGGTTAGGAATCAACAAGGAAAGCCGTAATTCATCAAAGGAAGGCAAATCTACCAAGATATAGCAAAGGCAGACCTGTGCACCAGGCAGTAGTCAAGTCTTCTGCTTCCAACAAAAGCTTTTGACAGCAACCTGATCAAATACTAAGCAATACCATTTTCTCCAAGACTGACAGATAATAAATGTCAAATTTGTTTCGTAACTGTTACACAACAAAATAAATGCAAGACATTCAATGTGGGAGAGAAGAAAAAGCGCCTTTTTTTTACATTAAAAGTTTCAACTGGACATGACAGAAAAAGAGGAAAATCTATGCTCCTGCTGAAACTCTAACAAAACAAGGGAGATGCAAAGTATAAAGGATTTCTGGAAGTAAAAATAATCATATGTGAAATAATATTTATTTCTTTAAAATATGTTTTACTAGGCTCTAAACTGAGCAGTGCAAAGAATGAAAGATTTTTTTTTTTAAACAGTAAAAAGCTTCCCCTGATGACCTAAGAATTGACTTATTTAACAAGTCCTTATAACACGTTCTTACAAAGACAGCTCTACTACATGGATATAATTTCTATTTTACACAAAAAAAAAGAGAGAAGAATAGCAAATAACTTGTCCAAAGGCTGAGAAGAATAGAGTTGTTTCTTAAAGCACAACTCAACCACCATCCCATCACCCTTTCCGGCTGTATCAGAATATGAACACTTAGAAAAGCAAAACCACATTCTATAACTTCATGGAATAAAAAACGCAGGTACAATTACAAACCTCTATTTTGTCTGTTTTGGCATCTCCCCAGTATATTTTGCTTTCTGCATAATCCAGAGCCAACCCATTTGGCCAGCCAAGCGAGGTGTTCACCAGCACAATTCTGTCTGAGCCATCCAGTGCTGCCCTCTCGATCTTTGGGATTTCTCCCCAGTCAGTCCAGTACATGTACCTGCAAAGGAAACAAAACCTTATTAATCCGAACCTCCAATATCCTTATAGCTTCTTCTGGACTAGTCTTACCCAAAACCATATAGCACGCAGAAAGTGACATTTCTAAACCAAAAATATTTCCTTACCTAGGTAAGAATGCCCAAATCATTCAGAAATAATTGGCAAGTAAACACACAAAATTCCTTTATCGGTCTGCTCAGCAAGACAATATAACCGGTGCTATTAGCCAGAATAAACAAGCTGATTCATGCAGCCCACAAAAATATTTTTAAAAATAGTAAAACATAGACACATAAGGTGACTACCCAGGTAGTCAAAATAGAGCAGCAGTGCTTCTGCCTCAGAGCCTTAACTTTCAGAGAATCTCAGTATTTTCATTTGGAAAGCTCCGAAGTTTATCACTGCATCCCATTATCTACATAGAAGCAGACAGAGGTATCTTTTTTGCATGACTAACATTTTTAAAAATGCTCACAAACAGCTCCTTACCCAACCATGGGATCCAGCACAATAGCTCTGGGTTCTTCCAGGTCTTCTGATATCAAGATTTTCCTCATGGTCCCATTAAGCCTGGTGACTTCAATGCGGTCCGTGCCGGTGTCCGTCCAGTACAGGTTGCGGGCCACCCAGTCCACAGCGATGCCATCGGGGTGTGCGATCTGAGCGGTGACCACGAACTGGCTGCCCGAGCCGTCGAGGAAGGAGCGGCGGATGGCCCTCACTTCATCATCCGTCCAGTAGATGTATCCTTCCAGAGGATCGAAGTCAATGGCGATGGCGTGGCGGATGTCCTCCAGCGGCAGCACAATGTCCGTGAAATCGGGGGTGTCCAAGGAAATGCGCCTCAGGTCCGTCCGGCGGGCCAGGAGCAGCAGTGCAGTGGCACCTGCAGGAACAGGACAAACACAAACACCTTGCAAACATTGTGCAAGAGGCTTGGAAATAGAGAACCTGAGTCTGTTCTTTCCCAACAACATGGTCTAGCTACCTTGATTTCACAGGGCCTAACCAAACTGCTGGGTACCAGCAGAGAATTCCACTCCAAGGCTTCAAATGTGAAGCTGCTCAGAATGTCTCTGCTTATTCTTCTGCAGAACAAGTCAGATGTGTTTATAGAGAAAATTCAGTGGTCCTTTCCTTTCCCAGAATGTATCATGTTGCACATATTCTCTATCCATATGGTTCCCTCCAAATTACTGAAATAGATATGCAGCAACTATGCTGCTATTTTATGCAAATCAACAGATGGCCTGCAACCTCTTAGATGAGAAATCAATTATTTACTGACTGTTTGCTGCTGTTGGTGAGAGGACAACCATGACAAACAAGCTGTATGTTTCAACAATGCCTGATAAATGGAAAAAATGTAACACAGAAGACAAGAAAAACTCTTTTGAGAAACTCTTACTGGAGGAGTCAGATTTGGGAACAGACCACTGTGCAATGACCATGCAGAGCAGGAGGGCTGTCACCTTCTCCCACATTTGTTAAGAACAAGCTTACTGAAGACATGAAGATAAATAACAGTGTCTTATAAAGTAACTTTGAGCCAAAGCACACAAAAGCCTTGCTGGCTTTTGGGTCAAAAGTCAGAATCACAATAAATAACTAAGATCAGCTTGCACTGCAGAATATGTTTTCACATAGGCAACACAGCATGTTTAATGGTACTATCAATGACAGTTGCACTTACTGTCTAATCTCATTCATTTTCATTTAATTTTCTATTCTATGTCACCAGTTTTCAAGGTAATGAAGGATAAACAACCACCACACCCCATTCCAATTAAACTGGCTTATCAGTTTGGAGTCTTAGGGAGATAAGAGCAGCTCAAGCCTGAGGGAAGCCTGAGCTAAGGTGAAAAATGCATGCATAACTGCAGGGAGAAGTGTGGTGCAATGGTTCTCCTCAAAGAGTGAGAGGACAGGCTTTGGCAGGGACTGATGGAGGATGAGGGGGAGGGTGGGGAAGGCTTAGGAAATCAAATACATCAATGTGCAGTGAAAATGAGCAATCGCCAAGCCACACTGTGTCCATGTCTCAATTTTGATGTGTAAGAGGTATAAATAAGAGCTAAAAGACTGAAAGAGCTACAACTGAACTAAGTAAGTTGCTGATGAAAGAAGAATTTTGGTGTCTGATGCCAAAATTTGTTTTTAAAAAAAAAAGACAGTAATTGATGTCGGTGCTAGCTGAAACCTCACTGCATGCCAAACCTTGGAAAGATGCCAAAGCAGCCATTGCTTCATTTACAGCAAGTTTACTGTGTTAAAAACCTCTAAGAGACTTTCACAGGGCTGCAGGAAACAGCACCTTTCAACAACTGAAGTTGAGGATTTTATTACAAGTGTTTCTGATTGGTAGTCCAGAATGGACTAAGATCAGCTTGGGATCCTCTGCTCTAAAACAACTGTTCTTCTACTGAGTAACTCTTATGCATTAATTAATCAGGAGAGAGAAACCTGTTATTACATGCCTATGTATCCTTCAAAATACTGTAAAGCACGTGACACAGCCAATGGAAAAAAGGCCTGTTAGAAAGGGTTTTTTTATAATTACAGAAGGAATGAATCTTGACACAGCAGTCTCTATGTACATCTGTATTTGTTGCTACTAAGTGCAACAAAAAATTCAGCACCAAGGTTCAAGCAGACAGATGCATTATGTTCATAGGAAGTCTTAGTACATAACTAATCCCTACAATTCAGTTTCAAGAAGAAAGAAACCCCTACTACATTGTCTTAACAACTTCACAGTGACTTACACAACCTCCTTTCTAAACATAGTAATGACAAACATATTAAAGAGTCCAAATAATGATACATTTTTTGCATTATCAAGTAAACCTAAGGTTGAGCAAATGCCCTAACCTCAAAGTTCAAAACATATATATTGTCTACCATATACAGAAAAAGTGTAAGGTATAATTTAAAAATAATTTGTGTGTTCTGGCTGAAGTTGACAGTAATTTCAAAGAACCAATGCCAGGTCTCCAGAAAGACTCAGTTCTGTATAACCATGCCCTTGCTGGAACTCACCCTTTAAACTGACCAACTGACCTTCCCATTCTTCCCAAAGACGATTCATTTCAACAGCTTCAGTATCCTGCTTTCAGCCTAAAACACTGTTGTTTAGTCAAACAACCCACTGTGTTTAAGCTTTAATGCAGCACTGGGAAATGACTGGCTTTCAGCTAACCCGTGTTGCACTCTGGAGCCCCGAGCTAAGAATTTCATGGTTTTTATCCGGGGGCTTGGCCAGCATTCCAATCCCTCCATCAAACACCAGCCCTCAGCCCTCCAACCAGGCAATAAAAAGTTTAAAGCTTACTTCAGAGCTATTACCCAAACATTTGCAAACCAACACCTCAGCTGCTTAGTTAGATCAGCAGTCATTCCACTCAGGAAAAAGAAACCGAGCAGCAGAGAGGCACCACACCTCTAGGCAGGTTGAGGGAAAGATCACTCTGAATACCTTCAGGCTTGTCCTGACAATAGCAGAAATAACAAAAGCAAGAGCTGGGCGTATTTCTAGACTGATCCCATTACAGCCTTGAGAACAGTTAGGGAAAAGAACCCCAGGTGGTCTCAAAAGTGTGGCAAACACCAGCTGTGCAAAGTTTACCTGGCTAGGCACTGATCACCACTCAGAAGATGCTCAAGGAATGCAAGGGTGCCAGGACATGACAAAACCAATCGATTTTGTTCACTTCTACTCCAAAGACCAGTTATGAAGCAAATATGACAGCAGGATCTCCAGACCTCTTGCCTTGCCTCTCTAAGAAAAATCAAGCCTCTAATGATGAGCATGAGGGAGAGAATATCACAAGTACAGAATTGTATTTCAAAAAAAGAAAAAGACAATTCAGGCTGCATGCAAGCATAACTATTTTTGGTTTTTATAAAATTTATCAGCACTTATTGGGAGAACTGGAACAAGTCACAAACATACAAAACACCTCAAACCTCAACTGGCTTAGATGCTTTCAAAGGGTACAAGGAGGCTGCAGTCAGAACTCTGACCTCGCACATATATGCATACCTGAGGCAGTTTTCTTTGTTTCTAATTCATTCAACTTGTGGACTAAGCTCAAGATTCTTTTTAGCAGTGCCTCAAGTCACAGGATATTCGAGATAGTTAGCAATTTTTTGAAAGCCAAGTCCCTTACTTGTCTAAATACGGACATGTAAGCCTTACTGCAGACTCCTAGTTTTGAGAGCTTTAGCCTACTTTTATTAAGCACTTTGAAAGCTGGGATTACAAGCTCACGGACGGTGCATTACATTAATACTGGAACTAATACTTGCCTCAAAAATTCACTATTAAAATTCTAAGTTATTTAAATCTGTGTGCTACCTGAAGTCAAGGGAAGGGGAAGAAAGGGGGAAGCAGAGCAAGCATGAAGATACATGCAACGGCACAGCTTTAAGTCCAATGCCCTTCCAACCTTTACAATTAATTACATCTTCTCAATGATATACAGCTTCAGTCATTTGTAAATTACTGAACTTAAAAACCATAAGGGTTGCTGAGCTACACAGACACATGCTCAGGAATGCATACAAAAAAAGTGCTAGACCTAAGACATGTATAATGCACTCCCCATATCTGAGAAATCACGATTATTAATACATCCTAAATAGAATTACTTCACATTTGACCAAAACATTTAATTCCTAAATGTTTTTCCCCAGTTTTGAAGTCACTATTGTGAAAGAGTCCCTGATGCGATGATACAAACAAGAGTTTTTCATGTAAGCTAAACCTGAAAACTACAAAGCCAAAAGAACATACATCTGAAATTAATCATTTATTTCTTCTTTCCTTTAAAAGAAATTAAAGAATGAAGGTGTGAAACTAACATCCTGATCTGTGCTGTCAAATTGGGATCCTGGCTATTTCTGACAAAGCAAATCAGGCAGTGGACAGCTCAAAATTGCAGAAGGAAGTGCAAAATTCTGCTTCCTGCCTCCAAGGCCTACCAGGGAAATAGGATGTGAGTATCCATGGGCAAAATAAAGACTCTTTTTCTGGAAGAGGACAGAATGGCCAAAGCAAGGCTGAAATCAAAGTGTAAAGCACTGCTTTTTCTTCATGATGCAACTTGCACCTCCTCGCTCTGCTGAAGCCACCACTGGTCTGCTCGGTTTAAACCACGTTTCACTATTGGCAGGAGCAACTGCAGGACACAAGTAGAACTCCTTACAGGCAAAGACAGAAACTGAGCACATGGACAGAGAGATCTTCAAGCACTAGTAAGAATATAACTCCAATGACAAACTCATTTATATAAGAAAATTCAGGTTTGTCTTACAACTATCAAAAAACCTTTTGAATGTAGCACTGCCAAACTCAGAACAGCGGCACACACCATACTGAAAAAGAGAAATTCCAGTATGCTGTGCAGAAGAACAATCCCTTACCAAGAATATGACACAAGACAGTAAAAACTCTCTGGAAGAAGACCTGAGTCCTGCCTGGGTGCTCAGAAAGGTCTTTTTGCTTCACATGTTACTGATAGAGGAATATCTGGCCATTAAATAACTTACTTTGCCTCTCTTTTGCTTGAGGGACAGGGATTTACAAACTTTCACCTAGGGAATGGGGGAGCTAAAACCTTGCTACAAGCCCACATCTCAGTATACATCACTGTTTTGATTTGCATTATCAGGTATTAAAAAAATAGATGGTTTTATTCTAAGGTATCACCCCTTCCTGAAACACTGTGGAGAAATCTTTCAAAATTGGAATGTGTGTGCGTTATTGTATTCACAGATCTTACCAGAAACAGTAAAACTCCTCAAAGGTATGATTTAAAAACCCTACAAAAATGGAGAAACTAGCACTGGGAGAAAGGCAAGGGAGGAAAAGATTTCCTATAAACCAAGATTATTCAAAAACGCTAGGTTGTCATGGAAACTGCTCAGGGAGGGTCAGCCAGCCTCACCTTTGGCTGCCAGGATCATCTGTCAATGCCAAAGCACTGCAAACACCACAAACATACACTCAAAATTCACCCATCAAAATCTTTCCAGCACAGGCCAGTATTCCCCACAGCACAGCAAGAAATGAAGCTCTCTCCTCAAAGAGGTTCATTTCAGCATGAAACAGTTTGGTTTAGGAACCAGTCTGATTTTGGTCTACTGCTAAAACACAAAACCATCTTAAAGAAGAGAAAGTCTGCCTAATTTTTCACCTTTCTTCACTTATCAGTCACCAGTCTCTCCCATGGTCATGTACACATTCTAATTGCAAATGGAGATTTAATCAACACTGCAGCATTACAGACGTATACTGAAACCATCCGAGGCACAAATGTTCAGTTCTCAGGGTTCAGCTCTACTTTCACAGCAGATACAGTGAACAGGCAAATACAAGGGGAAAAAAAATAGCCCAAGAAACTAGAATTAATCCCCTACTCTGCACACCTGAAAATGAGAAAAAAAATTTACTTCCCAGGGGTCCTCGAGGAGCCTAAGAAAGGAAGTCCCCACACAGACAAGTCCAGATTTACATCTTGAACTCTGGTCTATGGCTACTCTGGCTCTGTTCAAGTGCCATGTTCTCCTCTCTCCCCCAAATCAATAATTGCAGCCTTTGTAACAAGAAGAAATTCCAGGGAACCTTGAAGAGCTCTGGAAAGTTCTAAGTCAGTTGCAAAAGCCCTAAGCCTGCTCAGAGATCTGTGTCTCCCTTCAGAGAGAGAGGAGTGGGAAAAAAAAAAAATCACTATTTTGGGGCATGCTCAGCTCTAAATGCTGAACTTCTTGCATGAGTATGTCAGAAATTAGCCCTGCACAGGATCAAAGCTGTACAAGACCATTGGACCTGATTAATAATTTGAGTAGGTTGTTTCATCTGGGTTATGTGCTGTCTCCTTTCTAAAACCAAGCTAAATAAACAGTCTCAATTTTCTCCCCTCTTCCCACCCTTTTTTTCCTGGAAAGGCAGAGGCAGAATGTTCCCAAAAGAGACAGCAGCAGAATGGTTGTTTAAAATGCAGCATGATATTGACAAGCATAAGAGAAGTGTTCCTGTATAAAGTTTTTTGCATACAACTGGACACATACTGTAGCAACTTGTTTAACAATATTTCTAATACAGTGGAGGCTTATATTCTGTAAATCAAATACATGTTATGGCTGACTGGGAATATAAAACTTGGCTTCTCATGTTCAGGGAGTGGGAGAAAAGAGCAACAGTTTTAAGTTCTGAGACAAGAAATGACTAAAAAATGTGAACTGATGATTCTGAGTATCACTGCATGAGAAATCCTTCTATTAAGGTTCTGGGGAGGATTTTTAATACCATTCCTCTACTTACCCTTGGTAATTTACTTTGATACACTGGAGTTTATCTGTGCACATCGGGTATTTTTGAAAAAGCACACGGATTTGTCACATTCTGACTACATACAACCAACCCAGAGCAGTATTATTAAAGCTTCTCCTTACATCAAGGGAAATGGAAGAAAAACATCTTGTTTGTGTATTGGGAAATTCTTATAAACAATCCTGCCAGGCTAAATTGGGAGCTGTTTTTCACATAAAAGCAGCAATTTATTTTAACAAGGTTCACAGAGACACACAAAAATAATCAGCAGAGAGCATGAAATAGCATGAAATTAAAGAAAACTCTGAACATAGCTGACAAACTTGGAATAATTTTTAAAATATAAAACTCCAATTAAAAAAATTATTTCTGTACACATTTTATTTGCCTTATTTACACTAAGCTCTGCTGTATCATTTCTTCCTCTATTTACTTCTGTCCTAGAGAGATGATCTGCATAAAAGATGGTTATTTATGATCCTGCTAATTAATCCCAGTGTTAATTTTGAGCCTGTTAGTGTACTACAGCAACCACAGCACAACATCACAAGACCTATACTTACAAAATACAACAATTTAAAATCATGTACATTAGCCCACAATGAGAAACTAAAAGCAGTTTTGGGTCAGGCTTGAGCTCTAAGTTTTGATCATGTCTTGAGTTTTAGGGCTTTCAGCACCTCTAAAAACATGTCATTATTTTCAGAGAGAGATGTCAGGTGTATGTGTGTATAATAAATGGACATCAGACTTTAAAAAAATAATTTTTAAAAAGGAGTTGTTGTACAATCTTATTAGTCAAATACTTCATGATCAATTATATCAGAAACATTTTAGAGACAACAAAGGAAGTAGGTATCTTTTTCTCTAAGGCAACAACAGAGTCCCCCAAAACTTGCAGGGAGTTAGTGACAGAGATAGAACTGCAACTTCAATTTTGTAACTGGAGGTAACCTGCCCTTCCCTCACGAGAATGTTTCCTTTTTAAAATGTAGAGGGCATTTTCCAATCACTTTTATCTATACTGCAGAAGCATACATAGTTTAAGAATTTGCCACCCCTAATGTGCATCATTCATACAGTACAGTTGGAAGAATCCCTTTCCCTCCAGAAGCTACTTTCTGTTTAATTTAAAGGATTTTTCAAAAACAAAGCCTACCATCTTTGCAGGTCTTTCCATTCTCGAGAAGTTTCACACCAGTGGGACATGCACACTGATAAGAGGGCTTGGTAGGAGACATCAAACACAAGTGGGAGCAGCCACCATTATTAATTCCACATGGGTTTGTAGCTGTTAAACATAAATCACACAGATTAATGCTTCTGATAACGAATGACCTCATATCATGTGTTAAGACACATACGGCATTTGAGTGGTAGAATCAGTGGCAGCAACACAGATTAAAGGAGGAAATGATAAACACAGAACAAGTAAAAATTACTTCCAAGTGTTGAGTAGTGGGGTATTTATGGTACCAAAATGCATGGATGTTGAATGTTTCCCTTCTTGGGAAAGTAGCACTTAGCTCTAAACAAGAACTTTGTTTCAGCTCTGCTCTTCTCATTTTTACAAACTCTTCAGCGTACTGGTGCTGAATGTATATATAAAAACAAAATGCAAACCCAGTAAATTAACAAAATGGTTAGGACAGTGGTTACTACACAGAGCTTGTCCTGCTTAATATCATCTGCCAAATTAACATTACTTCCTGTTCAGGAACTACCACTTAGAAAAATAAAAATACTGTGTTGTCTGAAGTGACAGTACAGGAAACAGAAAAATACGACAACAGCATAAATGTGTCAGGCAGAAAAAAAGTAAGAGGTGGGGGGTTTTCTTGCGCTTAAAAACCCCTGCAAAAAATGTAGAGAATATCTGGTTTCCCTTTGGATCTTTTGCTATTCTCTGCACTGGAAAAATTGCATCATGATGTGGGTGAAGCCACCCAGCACCATACAGAAAGACTAATTAAGATTTTTGCAAATCAGTTCCAGCTTGCAATTAAAAAAAGACAGCAAGACAGCTTACCATTTGGCTGCCTCTTCTGGCTGAAGGCATGGATATCCATGGGAGAGAAGATGTTGGAATGTATTTCACGCAGGTCCTCCCCGGAGTACTTGCTGCAGGCCAAGATGGAATGTGTGTTCCAGTCAGTCCAGTACAACGTGTCCCCAAACAGTGTCAAAGCAAAGGGATGTGGAAGGGAGCCTTTAACCACTGCTTGCCTAATAGAGCACAGGGAGAAAATGAATGCTTAAACACAATTCATGCGACAGTTTTGCCTGAACACAGCTTCTGTGAAAAGAAGTTTGGGTACTGTTGATCAGAACTTTGTATTTATTTATTTTTGGGAAATAAATATACTGCCCCCACTTTGGGGAATGATATGAAGGAACAACACAGGAATGCTATTTTGAGGCTGCCTACTGATGGTGAGAAGCCCAAGAGATGCTAACTGAAATCCTTACTTAGATCTGTTGGTACTTCTTATCTCTTGAACAGTCCATGCCTGTAGGGCTCTCTGCCACCACATGAAGCAGGGGAACGCCAGCTGATTTTATGCAAGTCTGACTGCTAACTGCTGATACACCATGTCCACCAATTCCAGCCTCAGCAGATTTCACACTTAGACAAACTGGTCAATTAGCTGTCCATCCATCTCTTCCAGTTCCTCTTTTGAACCATCAAAAAAATACTCTAAAGTAAAGTAGTTTTTCCGCTCTAAAGAAATCCTTAAAGTCACTCTCTTTATTATGATAATTATTAAGCTAATGTTTTTACTATAAGCAGTACCATTAAACAGAGTTCTAGTGATTTTCTGCCATGGTAATGCTATCATTTCTGAGCAAAGTGGGCCACCGCCTCTCTCCAGGTTCACAAACAAAATTAAAGAGTATACCCAGATATTTTATGTATATATACAAAGACATGCTCACTTGCCATCACAAAAATGCAGCACAAACATTACTGAAGACAGTTTTTCCAGGTTCTTGTGATGTAGAATCTAATTATTTGTACCTAAGATCCTCAGAATTGGAATTAAGTAGCTCAGTTCCTATTTTTATTTTATTCAGAATCACAGAAAAATTTAAGATGGAGGGGACTACAGAGGTCATCTCGACCAACACCCTGCTCAAAGCAGGGCCATCACACAAGTACCACTTACAGGAGTGCTTCTTCCCACCTCCTTTCTTCTTAACTGCCTAAGTGGAAGTGTGTTCTCACCTAGGCAAGGTCCTTCTGAACAGTGGGGATCACTGTCCCTTTCCTGAACTGGAAGCATAAGGGATTGACACACAGCCCCCCTGCTACTCTTTCAGAATAAGGCCCACTATGAACACCAGCCTCCCAATTTTCTTCTTGCACGGAAGACAGTAATTATCCATACTGAGAAATTATCCATTATTATAATGGATACATATTATTATATACCTAATTATCCATTTACTGAGAAAACACCCCCACACCATAGGCATCACTTCTGGAAATAAGTCTAACTGAAGTGGTTTAACAGATGACAGAAATACTCTTATTTTCCAAATATTTGCTCTTAAAATAGAAGAGTATATTAAAGCAAGAATCTTGAAGGTGTCTTCTGCCAATGACTGAGTACAAAGAAACTATAGTCATTATCGTTCTTTCACCTGAGCTTCTGGAAAAAGAAGCATTATCTTTAAAGTGTCTATTTTTTTTCTATTTATGAAAAAAAAGATATAGATTCCCTTGCTTATCACTCTAGTGTTCCAATTCTACACCAAATGAAATCTTCTATTTCTTGGTATTTTGCACTCAAAAGTAGGACATATTATCTTTTCTTTCTTATCTCTATCTGTAGTCAGGTATATATTTGCTTCTAATTAAATGCCAACTAAGCATCTTACAAAAGACCATTGTAATATCATTCAAAGCTGAAACCTGCCAGCCAAACAGTGAAGCCAGAATGACACAACACATTCTGGTACCATATCAAGTATAAAGGCATTCTAAATCTACAAACATTTTAACCATCCCTACCCCCAACCCTAAATATCTTCAGATTTGAATTTTAGTTTACCGCAGGCTTGGAGACTAAGTCTTCATGTATGACATATTTGTATGACATTTGACAAATGACACATACAACATTTTGTCATATGAAACAGAAGCAATGAAAGTCCAAAACTCTCGCTATAACCAAACCTACACTGAAGACATCATTCCCACAACAAGAGAAGCCACATTTTTATGAAGCATTCTGACTAACTTACTTTAAAAACAACAACAACAACAACAAAATAAAAACACAGAGAAGAATTTTACATGTGCTTTGTACCCACCAGTAATGGGACTAAATCTTTGAGTACAATAGCTGCTGTTAGACATGCCTAACTTTCAGACAACCATCTATTCATATGACAATGCATCAGGTGAACTGTGACCCTTATTTAAACCAGCCCTTATCTGGAGGGATTCAGAAGCCCTTCATTTGACTGTGCTATCAGTCAGTCTTGAAGCAATTACTCCTCAACTCGTATTATTTTTCTCAACAGATATAAGGTTGCAACGCATGAAGATGGCTTTGGGCCCAAACACAAGTGTGTATTTCTTGCATCTCATTAAGATCATTATTACCAGTAACATGCACTCTGTAATCTTTGTTTCCAGCAAGCCATTACAAGGTGATAGCTCACTTCCAACCAGAAAAACCAGCAGGGCTTTTTCCCCCTTGGAACATCCTCCACAGGCTACATTTGCAGCCCTGCTGAACAGCAGCTACATGATGTGTGCCAGCATGGAAGCAGTGGCTTGAGTTGAGCTCAATGAGTCTCCACACCCTAATGAGGAGCAGGAGGAAGGGGCTCGAGAGTCCAGCTATTAAAAAACAGGAAAAGGAAGAAGAGAGGGAGCAAGAAATGACCTTCTGATGGCTGCTGTGAGCAGCTATGCTTCAGCACGACCTGCACTAGGAACTGCAGGGCTCTGCTTTTGGTGAGCGAGATGAGCGGTCCTGACTTCTGCCTTGACCGATTATATATTAAACCCACCCAGGTGGAAGAAGGTGACCTGTAGTACTCAGCTGCTGCACAGTGCTGATGGGAGCAGGTGCCTCCCACCTCCAGGGTGGTTCACAAGCACCCATACAGGGCCAGGGAGCAGAGAGGTCTCCACATTGATGGCCCTGATCTGGGTTCCAGGTACAGCACTGCAGGTGCAGTTGGGCTGATGGGACTTGACAGCTCCTAGGTGGCAGCTACACTATCAGGCCAGGCTCCACTGGAACAAGTGATGCAACAGCAAAAGGCACTCCACCCTATTATCCTCCACCAAGCTCCTTGGTTCCTTCAGACTGCTGTGCTTGTATCATTAGCCTCGTTTAGAAAGATGCCAGAGACAATGGGAAAGCTGGGGATAAGGAGTAATGTTATTCTTTCAGAAGACATCTCTAGGGCTTCAGCAAGATGCAAATTGGCTCTGTATTAGACGGTACTAAGCACAAACTAACTTTAATAATCTTCCCTGCACCAGGCATATAATCACATAAATTTGCCTTAAAATCTGGATGGTGATTGACATTTAAAAGGCCACCAACTCTGTTGAGCTGGCTGAGAAGGAAATGCATAAAGGTATAGCAGAGAAGGAAGGTGAGAAGAGAAACAGAGAGAGAAAATAAGCAGTTTCTACAGAAATTAAATTCAGTCTGTGTTGAATATCATGATTTCCCAAATACAATTATTTATCACCATGGTAATCAGAGATGCCATTACAATAAATACTTGCTATGGTACAGTTTTCTACTCTCTGGAGAAATACAGATCCAATTTAAATATATTCACCTTTGTTCTATTCTTATTCTGTTAAAGAGTCTTTGTGAAGATAAAGGAAACAAACAATAAACAAGTTAAAGCAGGAATTACAAAAGGGGCTGCCAAACTCTGAAATAGAATAGATACATGAAACTTCATAGACAGTCTATCCAGTTTTATATTAACAATGACAAAAAAGCTCTGGCTTCAGGATAATATGAATTTCATAAAGACTAGACTAAAGACTAAACTCACTTGAAATAAAAATTAACAGCAAAATGACCAAAAGCCATTAAATTCATATCCTTTATTATAACTAGGATTTCCTCTGTCTGCCTTCATTTATTTTTCAACTAATACTAGCATTCAAAGCTATGTTACAGCTGTGAAATGTATTAATTCATATCACCAAAAGAAAGCCACCAATAATCAAGATAATTTAAATTTAAAATATCATAAGAACTACTATTTTCCCTCATAGAATATTAACAGATGTTTTATATCCAAGCATAAAAGCATTTCTCCATAAAAGTAAACAAGTAAACACTATCCATGAACCAAATGCCTTTTATTCTTGCTGCATTACAGTTTTCTAGTCTCAAGACCTGACCAGAACACCTGCAGAAAACCTGGGGTGCTTTAGATGTTCTGGCCTTTATGTCTCTAAACCATTAGCATTCCAGCTGCACAGTAGCAAAACTCCTTTCAGGTGACCCCTGAGGCTGCCTGTCTTCAGTCTCCAGGGCAGGGTGCGAGCATTTTTGACATTTATGTTTCACTCCATTTCTCCGGTGTCCCTATGGGGGATCCCATACCTATTACCATCTCCCAGGCTATCAGAAAGGGGGAAAAAATCTGCTTTTAGTGCTCATCATATTAAAGAAAGCATGTAAGAGGTTTGCATGAAGCAAATTAAAATAATTTAAACAAAACCTTTTTTTGGAGGGCAGGGAGCTCTGGTTCCCTCAGTTCACAGGATTTCCTCTCCTGCCAACCTAACAAAAACAAAAATTTGCAAAGCAAACTCAGAAAAGTAAGCTGCATTTTTACCAGGAATGCTTGTCCAAATATTCCTATCAGAAGACAAGCCTGCTTTTAATTACCTGAGAAAGTAAGCAAGAAACATGATTTGTGGGATATAATGCTCTCCTTTCAGACCAAAGTGTTTTTGTCTTTTGCCACTTCTTTAAGCCACAATTGCCACGTGTTTCCAGAAAGAATATAAAACAAACAGGTCCAGCCATGACATTTCAAATCCCATTTCAAATCTGCAATGAAAGTCTGAAAAAGTCAATCAGAAATCAAATAATGGTTGAGAAATGAAGTCATTTTGTGGGTCATTTTTCAGGCAAACACCTTGGGGAAGAACCAAGAAATTTACCCTAGCTCTATGTCCAAATAATCTAATTAATTCTGTCTATTCAGGATTCTCTAGCAGTTCTAATTAGGGCATTATTTGGCTTCTGCACTGGCCTGGGTTGGTGAGGTATTGAAACAGGCTTCTCACCACTGACTGGTTCCTCTTCATTGCTCGAAGGTGTTAAGCAATTTTATCACACAGAAATGTACAGAAGGATATAAACAGAACATGATATTTTATACCTTGTACATAATGTCATGTACTGTACACATTATAGTCAAATCAGAAAAAAATCCTCTTCTAAATGCTGGGATACAGTATTTTTAGTGTTTCAACACATCTGCAACTAATCATCTGGCAGACAGACATGAGCTGATGCTTGAAAAGAGAAACTAGAAAAATCAATGCTCAAGTGCAAACTTAAGACATTCACCTCTTGCAAGAGCTTCCCAGCTTTTCAACAGTTGCTGAAAGTATGTTTTCTTACAGCGGCCTCAGAAACTATCTCATTAGCACAAACACTTCCTGGGGGACCTTGTAAGTGCATTTCCCTTCAGCCAGTAACGTGTTAACTTATTAATTAGAACTGCTGCTGCAGGGTAAAGGAAGAGGAAATTAATTCAAGAACTGCTTTAGCAGGCCAACCTATCTTGGGGACTCTACTCACAGGAGAGCTGTCTGCATTCCAGTTTTGTTTAATTAGTCCCACAAAAAGCAACTGTTCCCTCTGATAAGAGCAGGGCAAGAGCTGGAAAAAAACAAAACCATCTCTTCTATGCATCAATTCAGTTCTTTAATTATTGCATTCTGACATGAAAAACTGTTCGTTCCTTTCTCTCACTGGCAAATCAAGGGCATTAGTCATCAAGTTCTTTGCTCTTCATCTTTATTCTAATGAGGCCAACACTGGAGCAGCTAGGGCTAGTAAATCCCAGGGCTAGCAGGTAATGAACCATAATCATCCCTGTAAAATTTGCTAGAGAGGTTTTCTCACGAATTTATGACTCTACCACATATTTAACTGAGTACAACTGCCAGAGCTGTCATGCTGCACACTGGTTTTAGTGGCTCACTATGACTCCAGCCCTATTGGAAGAGGTGACAAAAACTCCACCAAACTCCAATAATCAAGGCTTATAATTTTTTTCTCTCTCTGCATTTTCCTCCCACCAGCCTATCATACTCCTTCACTTTCCAGACCCCTGCAAACAACGAGTAAAGGATTCATGTCCGTTGTGCACCTGGGATGAGGCAGCCCTGGATGCATGGACAGAGTGGGAATGAGAGGCTGGAAGGCAGTGCCAGGGAAAGGGACCTGGGGGTCCTGGTCAGTGGCCAGCTGGACATGAGGCAGCAGTGTCCTGGAGCCAGGAGGGACATCCCTGTCCTGGGGGCATCAGGCCCTGCTCTGCTCTAGGCTGGGGCAGCCTCACCTGGAATACTGTGTGAAGTTTTAGGTGCCACAATATCAGAGAGACATTAATCTATTAGAGAGTGTCCAAAGGAGTGCATGAGGATGGTGAAGGGCCTTGAGGGGAAGCTGTGTGAGGAGCAGCTGAGGACACTTGGTCTGTTCAGCTGGAGGAGACTGAGGGGAGACATCGCAGTCACAGCTTCTCCTGAGGGGAAAAGGAGGGGCAGGCACTGAGCTCTGCTCTCTGGGACCAGGGACAGGCCCCGAGGGAATGGCTGGAGCTGGGTCAGGGGAGGGTCAGACTGGATATCAGGGAAAGGTTCTTCCTC
This sequence comes from Promerops cafer, assembly GCA_013398275.1. Classification (NCBI taxonomy): domain Eukaryota; kingdom Metazoa; phylum Chordata; class Aves; order Passeriformes; family Nectariniidae; genus Promerops; species Promerops cafer. The sequence continues at coordinate 1,359,173 of VZSE01015526.1, forward strand.
CAGAGGGTGTCTGGCACTGAACAGGCTCCCCAGGGAATGGTCACGGCCCCAAGGCTGCCAGAGCTCCAGGAGAGTTTGGACAACACTCTCAGGGATGCACAGGGTGGGATTGTTGGGGTGCCTGTGCAGGGCTGGGGGTTGGACTCAATGATCCAAGGATATTCCATGATTCAGATCAAAGTACTTCTCTGAGATATAAATTTTAAACATTTTAATTCTTGTGTACTGTCAGGTGTAGAGAGCTAATAGACTATAAGAATAAAATAACAAAAAAGTTTCAGATTTGTTACCAATTTAGAAATACATCATGAATTTCTAGAGAGAACTTCTTCCAAAATTTAGGTCTCTGAGGTCTGAACTTCAATACTTTAATACTGTCAGTGACACCAATAAAAGTATTTTCCTATTTACACTGCATTTTTTCATTTTCCAAACCACAAAATCAATTTTCTCTGAACTGTTTAATTTTTTTTTTGATAGAAGGATGTTAGCTCCTACCAAATATTTCTCCTAAAGCAATTAAAACTTATGCCATCCTACTTTACATCCTACTTGAAGCTTTTACAATTGCTTACCTGCTACAGACTCTTTCCCACCTCCTGTCATGCAACACTAAAAAACTTGACAGATCAAATCTTTACTCACCTGCTTCCTTTTCTAAGTTACCAAAACTATCCAGATCTAGAAGACCAAATGTTTATGATGTCTTTCAGTAACTCATTTGCCTTTTTCATTTCAATAGCACCAACTTCCAGAAGCATATATTTTCCCAGACATGCTGGTATTAGGTAAAGCATCAGAAAAACTAGTAACAGTTCACAAGGATAAAATAATCTGTTCTGATAAAGAGAAATTTAGAAACAAAAAACCTCAAAGCAACTAAGTATAAATATAAAGCAGTAATTTAGAAGAATGGTCTAAATATCAAGGAAAAAAAATCACCAGAACTGGCAGTTTCTAAATAAACCAAAGAGTCTTGTTTAAGATTAGGCACTTGATAATGATCTTGTTCTCCCCCACACTTAACTCCTAAGGAAAAAGCCCTAACTGACTGCCCTCTTAAGAGGTCGTGGTGGAAAACTGTAGGTGGGGTCTTTTGTTGGTTGCTTTTTTTTTAAGGGGTTAGAGATGGCTAGGAAAAAAGACTAAAGGCTTTGTGCGTTTTGGGTGGTTCAGTGGGGTGATTTTTTTTCCACTGAAAAGGAAAATCTAAAAGGTTTTTGCTTTGGCTGCAAAATTAGAAACTGTGTTTTCTAGTATTAACGAGTCAGTTACTGAAAAAGATGAACAAAATAATTAAGAGATAAAATACAGAATTACAGCTGTAAAATATCACATTGAAAAAGGTGAATTTGTTGGATAACCAAAAGACAGTATCTACACAAAAAAATCCCCCACTTTGGATAGCCCCAGAAGATCTTTTTTCTTAATACAGGCAGAGGCTAAGAGGTCACCACAGAAAAAAACAACGCATAAAACCCCACTGTAGAACAGCCTAACTTCTGCAGTTGTTTTCCACCCCCGCCCCCAATGATGTAATTGCAAAGAATAATAAATGAAACCAAAATGCCTGGATACAGATGTTGACTGTTTTTTGAATCTTCAGAACTTTCTCACGTGCCTAGGGAAAAACAGGTGCTGTTAGAATTGGTTTGTGCCTCTGAGTGCTTAAGGGAAGTCATATGTGCTTTCCTTTCTAGGAATTACTTCCCTTTCTGCCCCTCAAATAGTAATATATTAGCATACTGCCACGACATATTTCTGATACTGAAATGTATCAATTTGAAAAATAAACTTAACCTAAAGCATTTGACTGCTTTGGTTTTTATGGCTGCATAAGAAAGAATTAGTAGATATAAAAATCTAAATTACTTGTCTATACAGGTCTTTATCACAGGCTTAACTAATTCCAGAGAATTTACTGCGGACTGAGGTAACTACTGGGACTCAGGTGACTTCACTTCTGTGTCACAAGGCAGCTGTTCAACACAGCTCTGTGCACATAGACAAGGCTGGTCAGCCCCTTGCACCAAGAAAATTCAGCAACTCCACAGCCTCATCCCCCAGTTAACCAACAGCAGACCAGGGAATAAACACCATGAAAATAAAAACAGAATACCAAACCCAAGTACACCACTGTGCAACAGATCACCAGCAAGAGAGAAACTGCAAAGAAGTCAGTAGCAAAACAAGATTGAAAAAGCAGAAGTCCCAGCAGGAAACACTGAAGTAGCTCTAGAACAAGAAAGGCTGGAGACACCAGATAAAATAAAAAAATACTCAAATTGCTATCGTATATGATAATTTCTATCCTTTTCTCTCCATTACTTGAAAACTTATGTGACAGTCTTCTTTTTTGAAAGGATCTCTATGAAGTATTTATCTCTTTTTGGTACTAAGTTTTCTTTCTTGTGAAACAAACAGCAAATGAGGGACTACTTCAAAATAGATATCCACAGTCCATGTTTTTAATTAACCAAGCTAGTCATAATACTTATATCCAAAGACAGAAATTTAAAACTGCATCCAACTCCAGGTACTTTCCATGAACAAACACACTGCATGAACTTGTGATCGCTTAAAAGGCAGAACTTAGGAGTAAAGTGATATAACCTTTCAAATCAGCATTACAAAGACATTGTGAAGTTCAAAATAAGTATCACAGGAAGACAGTGGACATGTTTCATGCATGTTGCCTGTGGTCTTACTTGCTAGTCCACATAAAACAATGATCTTATCAATAGAATTAATTTCTTTATGTCAAATTAACATTTGTGGTGAAAGGTGGGCAAGTCCCTAAGAGGCCAGAACAAAGAGCATAAGAAATGATATTTCACCTGAACTAGCTGAAACATCACAAAAATTTGCAAAGAACAACCCAACAAAAAAATCATCTCTCCATATGACACTTTGGGCACAAGCTAACTGTAATTTATTTGTGTGTGCAAGCCGTACTTGTCCAAGCTCATCTAAAAGAGAGCCATCACCCAAATTAGAGATAAACACATATACACAAAGTACCAGTTATACCCTTAATTAAGGAGTAGCTGTGACTGGATCAAAAAGAATCACTTCATTGCTATACATCTGTTCAAGGAAAACAATCATTTTAACATAGCTCTCCTGTAAGGACTGTTTTCCACTAATTTCCCAGCCCCTAGGATTAATATATGATGATCCATCTTCTCGTATTATCTTCTGCATTTCTGAATACCACAGCAACACTGCACAGAAGACCTACTGAAAAGAGACAATTTTGCTATACAGTATTACACAATTAAGAACAGAATTTGAGGATTTTTTTATGTAACTGCTTCTGAGAAAAGTCTTTGGGAGAGTTACAGGATACCCTGAAGAGAAGCACACATTCCACTTCACAGTGCTGTAAAGGTGTGGATGGTGAAGGATAAAAGTTTCTGACAGCACTGGTTTGCTTAAAATTTTGTGTGTGCTAACATGACAATTTGCTGCAACAGAGATTACGATATTGCTTAGGCAGCATCTTCTAAGAAAATCCCCACATTATACCCATAAACCAAAAACTTCTTACCTATGACTTCCATCCAGATTTGATTTGTGGATGAAATTCAGTTTAGCATCTGCCCAATAGAGTTTCTGTTCCTCATAATCCAACGTCAGTCCATTCGGCCAGTATATGTCCGTGTTAACAATAATGGAGCGGCTTGAACCATCCATCCCAGCTCGTTCTATCTTTGGCACTTCTCCCCAGTCTGTCCAGTACATGAACCTACAATTATTTGAAAAGAGAAAAGACAAAAAAGGAAAGCAATCATGTATAAAGCTACAACTTTCAGTAAAGACAAAGGCACTCTGCTCTGCAGACAATGTCTGTTGAGCTCTGCTCTACTGGGTAAGGGGCATATACACTGTGAAACAAAGCAAGTTACTTTACAAAAAGCTGAAGAAAAACAACTTAAGACAAACCCCCAGTACTGTATCAGGTTATACTTCCATATGTTTCTTTCTTTCCTTGAGTCAAGTGAGAAAGTTTGAGAAATCCAACAGATCTTGACAACCATCTCAAAATTCATCATTAAACAGCAAAAGCAGATAGTACAAATTGCCATAAAAGTACAACAGCTTCTCTCATGTGTGTCAGAATTTAGGGGGGCACAGGAGGTGTGCAGGCTTACAGCAGACATAGTTGCATGTGATGCAGTGAAGTGGTTTTGATGAAAGATCAATTCATGTCCTTTTATTTCCAGAGAAATTGAGACAAGCAGCTAAGTCAACACGTTTAGAAGCAGAGCTTGCATCCAGTAACTGAGAAAAACACCCTCTAAAATCTTATAAGATTGGACAAGCAAGTTTTAAAACATGTAACATACATAAATTTTTAAATATTATTTAACAAGTAGTGGGGAGAGGAATGCAACTACTCAGTTGCATTTAAGACTGAGGCAAAGCAAGGGAAACCACTTTATTTTGGCTGGAGACTAGCAGGTAGTAAGAATATTTGTCCTTTTTCTGCAGGTGGTAGAAAATGGATTTACTTTTGTAGGTTGGTGCCAGAATGCCTAACTAAACTGAAGTAACATAGAATATAAACAGATCAGCCAAAATGTGTCCATGGTGTTTGCTTTGTTTTGTTGTTGCAGCTGGAACAGACTACTGTCCGAAATTGCTTCTCATAACCTCATGACACCTGCCAGCATTACCTGCTTGTATCTGTGCTCCATAGCCTGGCTCAGTCAAAACAATCCAGATTAGGAAGGACCTGAAGCCTTTAATCTAACTCAGATCATCACACAACCACAACAGGTCAGTATATGGTACCCACATGTGAAGAGGCCTAGCCACCCATTCTCTAAAGGAAAACAAATGTGCAACACATTTAAGAAACACTTGCAGATGAAGTTATTCTTGGCAAAGATTATTATTATTATTATTATTATTATTTTATTTTTTTAAGAGTCAGGAAATTCCATGTCATATCTCCCCCCCTTAATTCATGTCTACAGCGTGTTTGTTTTAATGTGCAGCAATATCTGTGGGCAGAAATGCAGCTGATTAACACAAATATTGTCCTATTTGATCCCAAGTGAGTCATTCTTCATGGAGCAACATGTTTATCTTAACACAGAGCACAAAAATATCTGACGAAAACATGTGAGATTTCTGTAGGCATAAACAAGTGCCTCAGATAAACTGGTTTTTCATCAGGAAGAAGGAAAAATACCAAATAATTTTCAGATAGGTAGCACAGTAGCAAGCCATCTGGTCAAGATATGAAACAAGAAATCACACTTGAAAAAAGAAATGTTAAAAAAAGTCCGGCAGCATTTCACCAGTGAGCATGTGAGAAAGAAAAGAGAAAAAGAGAGATTTACTTTTAACTTCTTTAAGACAGCCCTGCTTTGCCCAGCTGCCAAGTCTTGGACTTCCAAATCAAGGTTAATAGGTTCCAAGGCTCTGACCAGCTGGACTGATTTTCTTGGGCTGAAACAGCTCATTAATTGCTGTACAGCTTCATATTCTTCCCTGTCTCGCTGTAAACTCTCATGCACACTGCAATTACTCAATCAAAAACAGGTAGTTTGGTAAGAAAGTAAAGGCTTCCCAGACTTCACAAAACCAGCCCTATTTCATTTGTCAGAGGAAGACACACACACACAGAGAACTGGCTTTAAGATTCAGTAATATTTCCAATCAGCTCCAGTGACCTCTGTGCACTTTCTTCAACAGTTTGGGTTTTTTCACTATCACGTGTGTTTTCCTCCACCTTGCTTAAAAGCCTGTGGGTTTTAATGTCTCCATTAAAAATCTTTGGAACCAGGCATGCTCTAGCTGATGACAGCCATGCAGACAAGTTAAGGGCCATTCCTCCCTCTTTCATCCTCTTCAAACACATTTAGTTATTTCAATTAAAAAAATAAAAAAGCCACCACCAAAGCCCATAGGATAGAGCAAAATATTAAGAGAAAAATAATGTCTTGTGCTAAATCATCTAGTTATACCTTGCAATACAATTAAAATCTAGGAATCTGTATTAGTTAATTAATTTTACCAGCAGACTCTGGAAATGGTTGTGAGCTGTTATAAAAATCTCAAAGAAGATAAAAACCAAAAACAACAAAGTGTATTTCTTTTTATATGTACTTTATATGTAACTTTCAGTATTACGGAGTCATGTCCCCCTCCAAAGAGTTAAGGAACATCAAGCATGTGACATACACTTTTAGAAGAGAGGAAGGTTCTTAGACTTAAATTTAAAAAACAAATTAGTTGGTGTTTTGTTTGACTGTGGCCCAGAATGTTAGTTTATCTTAAAGTTTATCCCATCATTAAAAATTACAAACAAATAGAGAAAGAATTTTGATAGGTTTTTCCTACAAACTGTTTTCTATGCCTCTTTAAATCTAACATTTTTTGGTTTTTGCATTCTGGTGCATAAGGTGAATCCAGGCAAAAAAACTTCCTCCTAAAAGGCCTCAGAAATCACTATGCACTATATAGTTGTAACTTCACAGTTTTGATTTGCCTTAAATAGAAGGTTTTGCCATAAGAAAACAAAAACCCAACCAAACAAAAAGGATGAAACAACATGTCACAGTTCATTCTGCACAGTGAACAAATATAATAAGTAACAGAGCTTTTTTTCCAAAAAACCCATAAAGTCTAGGCACTCTGATGGCAGAACATCCCCCATCCAGAGAAAAAGCTCACAGACTACCAATGCCAAGATTAGATGCTGTAATTTAGCAGTGATTTCCAACAGTAAGCAGAGAAGGAGAGAAATTTACTGCCAGCACCCATAAGCTTTGCAACTTTCTGATCCTCAAATGTTCACTTTTCTGAATGTTACTCAGTGGCAAGAGCAGCTGCTTAATTAGGGCAGCTAATTATTTGGTGAGGTCCTTCACAGTGAAGGCCCCAGCTCTGCAATTATGCTTGGTTCAGGCCCTAAGAAGCTCAGAGCCTGCAGCAGCCCCTGCGGAGCTCATCAGCTCTGCACTGGACCCTGTGAAACACAGCCTGCTGCAGCACCAGCACTAACGGGACTGGCACTCCTGTAACCAAAAAATACAAAGTTAAACACGAGGCACTGGAGTAGTTCGGGAAAACTACACACAATAAGTATGTTTTGTTACTGAAAATAGTTCTTGACTTGAGAAGAAATGTTCAGGAGTTTGCGAAAAGACATTTGAATCAAGTGACCCTTCAGGTAGCTGAATGGAGACTCTTTCTGAGGCAAGTTCACAAAGGGAGGTAAACTGCAATCCAGAAGCACACAGCAGTATTGAAGGACACAGAAAATGGATTTTCAAATAACGGGACTAAAAGTATGACAGCAAGGTTTTAATAACAAGTTTCTCAACTGACTGCAAAAGTCAGAAAATATTTTCGGTCCTCCAGGAAAAGCAAAAAATGTACATATAAATTAAATATGGAAATAATTCTTCATAAAAGAGAGGAAGAAATATCCTTTGGGGATACAATCAAGATAAACATGAGAGAAAATATGTTCTTAGCTAGCTGAGAACTGTACTCTTTTACAATAGCTTGTCTCTGTAAATAAATGTATTAGTTGATTGAGTGGATTAGTTGAATGTAATTTTCAGAGCTGCTTTACAATAATAACTTATGTTAATATTCAGTGCAGTCAACATCATTTTCTGTGCAAATTACCATATCTGCAGCTTTTTGGTTGCCTCTACACTACTCTTGCACATACTAAGAGCAGCTATGTGAGGAATGGGTGTGAATTAAGCAGGGAACTGTTAACATCCTAACACACAATCTTTTACTTTTTACCCTTATTTTGGGTTCAGAAGCCTACGGGCTCCCAACAGAGCTGCACTTTCCCATTTCACGTAGGCATGGCTGGCTCTGAACCACCTGCCTTAAGCATTTCTATGTACACTGGACAAAATCAAACCATGATTTCTTACACTGAAAACCAAGCCTTTTTTATTTCACTCTTCTGCAAGGCATCAGTGTGTCTAGTAAATGACTAAACGACCCAGATGTGCTGAAAATGTTTGACAAGCAAGCACCAGTGGGCCCAGCTCTGTCTCTTTAACTGTCCCCGTCCTGACCCTCCATCCCCATCCCTTGCACCTCAGGGAGGGTGGAGGATGAGCACAACTCCACAGGTGCTTGGATCTCAGCTACTGAATTTCACAGCCCAGACCATCAGCATCAAACCTAGACAGGGGTTTCTGCGCAGCAACTGGAACACAGTGACCTGTGACAGGGACACCTCAATATGGCATCACTGCTCACACAGCGGGAACCTGTGCAGGAACAGGGGTCATTATAGATAAATTACTGCAGCCTCTGCAGCTCACTTGTCAGGGATGCTAAAAAACTATACTGACTTTTGGAATGAAGGAAAGCTGTGATGAAGAGATCAAAAGGTGATGCTTTGTCTCTAGCTCAGTGTCAAGAATGAAGTATAAAACTAGAATGAGATTTTGTAGATGGCATTCATAAACCCTGAAAATAATGCTTTTAGAAAAGCCATTGAAAGTCTTTCATAAGAAATCAACACAGAAGCACAAACCTACCAGATATTTCATCATCAAAAAGAAAAAAATCAGAATTCAAGCTAGTTACCATGGCCTCTGTTTTCAGGTATTCCAGTTTAAAGAAAATGCTGGGCAATCTAACAAAACAGATTAGAGATTGTTTTTCATTTTCACCCAGACATTTCTGAGGGTCTGCAGGAAGCAAGGTTTGACTTAGCTGTCAAGCCAAACATACACTGATACACAGCAGAGTCTTATGCATATGGTTGTCCTTTTGGCCACAGATCCCCAGGAAAAAGAGAAAGATATTCACTAAAAAACAAGAAGTAGGTATTTTTTTGCTGAATGCTCACAAAGGCAAAATTTTAATTGTTTGAGCAGGTGGAAAGGTCTCTTGTAAATTAACCTCTGCTATCTCCAGACACAAGAGGTCTAATGGTGTGCCTTCCACAGTTAGGAAACAAAAGCCATTTCTTGTTTTTTCTTAGAGCAAGCAGAAAATAAAGCTTGTCAAAACTTAGCAGCATTTGAAAAACAGTATTTGAAACAACAATTTTCCCAGTTTATGCCAAAAAAAATAGAGAGGGATACAATTTCCTCTCTCTGTTACCGATTAACACCATCACTAGACCCTTGCTGACTGCAAGACAGAAGCAAGATCCAAATGTGCTTTGGAAGACTCTAGCCAGCCCCTTGCACAGGGGCCACTCCAGATACAATACACCAGACCCTGCCAAGTTTAGACCACAGGTAAGCCAACAGAAAAATAAAACATAATTAATGTAACAGGAGATGGACAAAATAAGAGAAGAAAATTCCTTGCCTTCCAACCTACCTTGGTTCTTCACATATAACATTAAAATAGAGAAAAGAAAACCAGCTGGCAGTTTTGACAGACTTTCAAAAAAAACCAAACACACAAGCAAAAATACCACAAACCAACAACTGTGACAGAATCACTCAAGAGGCCAGGAAAAAAGCTGAGCCAGGAACGCGTGCTGAAATACACACAGAATACACTCAGATTTACACCTTCCAAATAGTTGTTTAAGAACCTACCAAAAGGTGCAGACCTCTATGCACCTGTGAACTGAACAAAATTATGAAAGCTAGTACAAAAGAATATTTAGCTACATTAAAACTACAAGTGGGGGAAAGCAGTGAGAAAACGGTGGATCACAGTTCTTCATCTTTGTCAGATAAAATTTACCTTCTTTGTACAATGAAAAAAATCTGTTTCTTTACAGGAACTTACACTAAAAATATAAACGTTTGCACTGCACATATTTAGTTTGTAAATGAGGATTTAGAATCCTGTAGTTTCAAACAGCTTTGGGTTGAAACTAGACAAGTCAGCTGCTACAATAATTTTTCACTCCTTGCTTTTTCCTCAGTCATAACCAAACTTGTTTCTTATAATTCAATTAAAAAACTGGGAGAATTATTCTCCATATCTCCCTATACATCCTGAATGCAGGAAGGGCAGAAAGATTTTTCCCTGTACTTGTATCTTAAATTGAAGCACTAGAAACACACACACTTCTCCATGGCAAGAGAGCACAGTCATTCATGCCAGTTGTGTTGCTCAGTGAATGAGGGCAAGAGAGTAAAATCTGTCATTTGGCATTCTGGGCTGTTTCTCAGAAACAAAAATCCAGGCATACCCCATTCCTGTGCAAGGCTTGGAGTTATGAACTCCTCCATTCCAGGTACTCCACAGATACACCCAGCAAACAGAAAGTACTACTATAACCACCCCAGCAATCCTTAATGCAGAGTCGGCTTACAATGTGAACGGTTTTTAACCAAGACTCAGTCATTCAACTTTATTCTCTGCTTTAATGGAAGTTTACTCTAAGATGGGGCCCATCAATCCCCTGATGCAGTTCACCATAACATCAAGTGGGTACCCATGCTAAAACATGGAAGGGCAAGATGGCACAGCCATGAACAAGAGAAGATTAGGTCAAAAAACCTACCAGAGATATGACCTGTCTACCATCAACTGAAATTAGGGAACAACATTTTCAGTATCATGAGATCCTTTTGCAACTTTTCCTCTGTGAGATTTCTTTTTTATCATTCCAAGTCTTTCATCAGTAAAATATCCCCTTGTTATTCAGCCCCTCTCTCAGTACACAGCTACCAACTGGATGATTTTTATGTTCTTGATTCCTGACTCCTCCAAGAAGCCCTACAGAACTTTAATGTTCTGCCAAGCCATGCTGAATCTTACCCTCCATATCACAATTCAGCACTCTTCTAATTCTTGTTTCATAGTTTTCATCCCATTGTTTGCTGTGTAAATCAGGCTTACTTAGAAGTAACCATCATTCCTTAGGCTTTTTTTAAAATTCAATTAATTCATGTCATCTAGGGGTTCAGTACATTTTAAGTGCAGCTCCTGTCCTTGTGCTTTATCAGTTTGTTGATACGGAAACCAACCTGATGCCCCTTTGATCGTCCACCAGAATCACTAAATCACTTATTCTCCTGTAAGAAAGTGGCACACACCAATTAATCTTTTCACACCACAAAATTACATAAAAGATGGCCTTGTTTTTAACCAAAAGCTACATGATATTCATTACAAAACAAACCACCAAAAAAGGGGGTGGGAGGAAGAGGAGAGATTTCTCTATAGACGGTTAAAAGAATAGAAATAAAGGGACGCATTGTAATTAATAGACGAGGTAGACTTGGTTTTTATTGAGAAGAAACTATGTTTGCCCAGAGCATTCAGAAAGATCCATGAAATGTGGTCTGAATGCTGGCCAAAGGCTTTGTGCTCAGCTGGAACAAACACCTCTTCATTTTTATACTGAAAATATTATTATAACATAACTGAGATGTCTGAGACTTCACTCAAGCTTTTTCTAGGTTAGATTTTGCTACAAAGGAAGTAAGAATACTTCTACTTTTTCATTCCTACTGTGAACAGCTAAATATTAAGTACTTGGATTCAATTTTTATAGAAAAAGTGGCTATGCATTCTACAGCAACTATTATGCACCTAGATTTCTGAAGTCAAAAATCAATTAACACAGCTTTAAACCCAGGTCATTAGCTTTTCTCCCTACAGGCTTCTTTTGCAGGTCACTCACCTGCTCTTCAAGTAAGAGCCACCATTAACCATACACTTGCATACAAATTGTTTCCAGCACAGAGATACATCAGAAGTGGGAAAAAATTCCAAATCCTCACCCTAGTACAGGCCTCATTCACAAGACATCTAACAAGGCACACAAAAAAATGCCCACCAAATATTACACTAAGGGAAAAAACCCAAGTATGTTTCCAGTCACTCAAGTGTAAAACTCACTCTAGTTTAAACCTTTCACCACAAGCTTGAATTGCTCAGCACAAAAAAAGTGCTGATAATTTGCCATCAGCTCACAGAATTAAAAAGAAATATACTAAATGCTGTTAAAAGGTTCTTACAAAATACAGGCTGCTTACAAACATAGACATGTTCTTCCCTGTTTTCCTTACAGCATCTGCAGCAGGAAAAAAAAGGATCACATTTTGAGCAATTTAATTAGATAAAAGAGCAAGTTTTGAAACTCAGCTGCTTCTTGGGAAGGCAAGTGAGAAATGGATACTACAGAAATGATATGATATACTAAAAATCTTAGGGAGGGGAAGTCCGTATTTATTTAGCAACATGTGGAACTATTGCATACATAAGTGGCCTCTAGAAATTTCCTAGCTTATGTAGAATCAGAGATTTTTAACATCAGCAAAACTCCCAGTTTTCTTTGTGTGCAACTTTGATGCTGAAAGAAGCATAAGGTAAGATTCCAGCAGTATTTTGCATATTTAAATAATGTTTCTTTCTTGCCCAATACTTTACCTATAAAAGTGATCCTTCTGTTTGTAGTTGCTTTTGCCACTCAAGGCTGCCACTTTTCCATCTCTCTCCTGCATCAATGAGAAGAGTTGATGCAGAAGGGCCCAAAAGCTTATCTCTCTACACTTACTGCTGCCTTCCTTCCTCTGCTCCTACCCCACTCCAAATCCCTCCAAAGTGGTGAAAAAGATGTGTTGATGACAATACAAAAGGAGAAAAAAAATGTAGAGATGTGCAGAAAACCCCAAAACAATGATGGTACCAAAGAAGCCCACCTAGGTCAATTCAATTATCTTGTTTTCAAACCATGCAAACTTAACAAAATCTATCTAGTTCAAAACTTTTCCTGAAGAAGATAATAACTTGAGTATTTTTATAGAAAAATTCATTGACCTGTTTCAACAAAACAATGTAATTGTTTTTCGCATTTAACTTGCAAAGCTATCACATTAAACAAAGTACTAACTACATCTAAAGTAAATTATGTGCTAATACATGTAAAATAAGCATAAGAATATGACAAAAATGAACAAGCATCTCAAAACCAAATAAACATCTTTTCTATATCTAAATATATTGTGAACTTCCAGTTCAGTACTCTAAAGACTCATTGTTAGGTATGAAAACCTTTCTAGTATACAATTGTGTTATATTAGAAAGCTAGTAGTCCCTTATTCAGCTATAAAATGCTCCCAAGTTTTCCATGTAGGAATAGAAAATGGCAGCTTTAAATATGTGACTTAATCTCATGTAATGCCTGTTGCTGTGTTTTCACTCATTACAGTTCATCTGTTAAAAAAAATGCAGAACAAAAGCCACAGAAAAAAATAAAGACTTGGGAAAATTAAACTTAAGCACAGCAAAATCCAATACGAACAGGTGGGGAAAAATTTCTTACTGCCCTGAACCAGTGGGAGACATCTGCTCACAGAAATTGAGAAGCACAGAAGGAGACCAGGCACTAACCCTGCTTGAATAGGCTGCAAGAGGGGAGTTCTAACAGTACACTTTAGACTTTAACAGGAAAAAGAAAAAAAAAAACACCAAGTTACAGCTTGCTCAAAAGAAAAAAACAGTGCCTGTTACATTTGTGGTTTTAGCAATTTTGTTGGTACAGAGCACAATGATGGGTAATTCATTTTGTAAGAAAAATATATATTCACTGTCATTTACCCTTTGGAACAGCCCGTTGGAGACACTACCACTACTGGTCACTACTGGTCATCTTCCCACATTATGCAGGATTTAAGCTAACAGAATCCAAGAAAAGGCATTTCTGCTTGTATGTGTATGTCCTTGCTGCAAATTGTTTATTTTAGTTTTCATTTTGCTCTATGGTGAAACTTACTGCTTCATTTAGTGGGAATCTAACACACGCAGAAAGGCCCTGCAGAGGGACCTGGATAGATTAAAGGGCGGGGCAATCACCAACCCTGTGAAGTTCAGCAAGGGACAGTGCTGGATTCTGCACCTGGGATGAGGCAGCCCTGGATGCATGGACAGAGTGTGAAGGAGAGGCTGGAAGGCAGTGCCAGGGAAAGGGACCTGGGGGTCCTGGTCAGTGGCCAGCTGGACATGAGGCAGCAGTGTCCTGGAGCCAGGAGGGACATCCCTGTCCTGGGGGCATCAGGCCCTGCTCTGCACTGGGGTTAGCCTCACCTGGAATATTGTGTGTGCTTTTGGGTGCTGCAATATCAGAGAGACATTAATCTATTAGAGAGTGTCCAAAGGAGTGCATGAGGATGGTGAAGGGCCTTGAGGGGAAGCTGTGTGAGGAGCAGCTGAGGACACTTGGTCTGTTCAGCTGGAGGAGACTGAGGGGAGACATCACAGTCACAGCTTCTCCTGAGGGGAAAAGGAGGGGCAGGCACTGAGCTCTGCTCTCTGGGACCAGGGACAGGCCCCAAGGGAATGGCTCGAGCTGGGTCAGGGGAGGGTCAGACTGGATATCAGGGAAAGGTTCTTCCTCCAGAGGGTGTCTGGCACTGAACAGGCTCCCCAGGGAATGGTCACGGCCCCAAGGCTGCCAGAGCTCCAGGAGAGTTTGGACAACACTCTCAGGGATGTACAGGGTGGGATTATTGGGGTGTCTATGCAGGACTGGGGGTTGGATCCTTGTGTGTCTGTCCAACTCAGACTACTGTGTGATTCTGTGACAAGCTACTGACGATCTTGTGTTAAAAACATCTTGATACAACCCCCCAGAACAACTGCACTTCAACAGCAAGTGAGAGCTAAGCAGAACAAATGCTAACTTAAAGATTAGTAATTTAATTCCCAGAGAGATTGCATTTCCCAATATGTAAACTGGTGTCCCATTCTGACCTGTAGTCTTTATTCTAGGCAAGATCAACTGTTCTCCGAAGTACAGCTGTATCCACCCAGGGGTGGGAATGAAACAGGAGAGGTGCTGCCACACTACTCCTTCCTGACCACTGATATACAACTGTGGGGTGCAGTCCCTTTTCCACTACAGAATTGCATTAGTGGAATGACTGACTGGAAGGATACAAATTGTCGAATTTCTCATCCCTCAAACCACACTTTATTTATCATTGGTCTCTCACTATTCCCACTATATACCTGTTACACCCAACAGCAGAAGTTTTAGCACTTGGTGTAACACTGTTCCTCTCCACTAGAAATTAGTTGTTTCTCAAGTTGACTGAACACTGCATCTATTTGCCATCAATCCAAGTTCACCAAGCAACCAGGATTCACTCTCTTGGAAGCAGGACAGCATTTATTGTTTTATTGGAGAGGACAAAGCACTTGTACTCCAAAACTCTTACAGTCACAGTCTTCACATTTGTGACTAAGCAACATACAGCTTACAGGTTTTGCTGTATATGATTTCTGTCCCAATGCGAAGCATGGTTAATACATCTGTGTTCTGGGTTTCCCTTTAAGCTTATGTCTTTCATGGAAATGTGTAACATGCTCAGCCAGTGCTTGTAGAAAAACATAGATAAAATCCCACATGATGTGTGCGTATGTATGGTTGTTCTCCTCAGGAGCTGAGTTTATGTCCACCAGTGACCAAATCAAATCAAATCTCAAGTGCAACAATTTCTGAAAACTGACTGTATACACTTCCAAAAAATTGTCTTTTGCTCTACATTCAATTTACTCCTTCCATATCAGGTCCCCTTTTAGCCTGTCCATTCTGTGGTCTGCTTCAGATAATACTTTGTTATAAGTCATGAGCAGTAATCCCTTCATGGTTGTTATCCAATTTTACCAAAGGCTTTAATCTGCTTTTTTGACAATTACTCTTTAACTACTCTTCTCTGAACTGAATCGTAATAAAATGGATCTTCAGTTCTGCAACTGAACAAAAAACCCCAAAAGCCCAAACAAATCAACAAACAACCCAGAGTTTGGGATTACCACTGAGGACAAAAATATGTTTAGAAAATTAATTATATGAAGCAATTCAAATAGAGTAATTCTAATAATATACAGAAGTGGTGGCAACAGTAAGAATTTCCCCCAAGTGTGTAAGAAATATAGATGGGTAATTTATTCAAAAGAGACTTAACTCTTTATAACCTTGCTCCTCTTCTGTTCCGTGGACTACTGTGAGCCTAGGATAGGTTGGTTTTGCAGGGTTAACAGTGAGAAGGCAGACCAACCCTTTAGATAACAAATGGCACAGGGACCTGTGACATAGCTGGGTGATCGGACACTCAGAGACAGGAGTGATAGCCCCCAGACTTTCCTGCTCTTAGACTGTGAGGGTATAAAAGGCCAGGGTTTCCTTTGTTCAGGGCCTCAGAGGCACCCAGCTCCAGCTGTTATTTTGTTACTTAGCTATTGCACCAAGATAAAATTATTTTAATGGTTGCCGCACATGACACTCTGCGATGGGAAACCTGGTCTGCCTGGGGGAGTGTGGGGTGTGCAGCTGGACGGAGGTTCGGTCCCAGTTCAGGTGGTGCAAGTTCGACTGCCAGAGTGGTCCTGGATGGTCCAACAGGGAACTTCCCTCAACACCTGCCACTAAGAGCTTGATGGAATCACACCAATTGTATAAAAGGGATGGCGAGATCAGAAAGATATATACACTTGATAGTGGAAATAATGAAAAATCCAAGAAAACAGGCCCTGCAGCTTCTCCATAGCATGAGGAAAGAAAATTGACTTACTGATAGCAGTGAATACCTCCTAAAATCAACTTCTAATCAACTCCCTTCCCACACCAGTAACAATGCCAATCCTTAAGTCACAACTCAGAAATCTGAGGAAAGGGGGTGGGGACATCAAAGTACTTTTTCCACCTCAAGTCTAATTGACTCATTTCTACAGGATCAACTGAGTGAGCTGACGTTACTTGCTTGAAAAAGGGCTTTTCCAGTGCAGCAAGAATTCATTCTGTAAACAAGGCCTTTTCTAGGATAGTATGCAATACCATGCTCTATACTCAGGGAAGCTAAGAAGCTAAAATTCCAAGTAACACATAAAATTACAGGGTTGTACATACTGATGACTTTATTATCCCCTTAAGATTTTTGGTATAAAAATCTTCTCTACTCAGAGCTCTTCACTGCTCCTCTGCATTGGGCTGCAATGCCTAAAAGAAGATTTTCCAAAGCAAATTCAGACATCAGCATATAACAGCCATAAGGACTCCTATTAAAAAGGGGATGGGGAGACTCCACACTCTCTCTGGACAATCTGTTCAGGGCTCAGTCACTGCACAGGAAAGAAGTGCCTCATGTCCAGGTGGAACCTCCTGGGCATCAGTCCCTGCCCGTTCCTCTGGTGCCATTGCTGGGCCCCAGGGAGCAGAGCCTGGGCCCTGCTCTGAGCTCTCCCTGCAGACAGGGACACCCAGGGCTGAGGGCCCCTCTCAGCTGGGGCTCCTCTCGAGGCTGGACAGCCCCAGCTTCCTCAGCCTTTCCTTGTCAGGGAGATGCTCCAGGCCCTTCTCATCTCTGCAGCCTCTGCTGGCCCCTCTCCAGGAGCTCCATATCCCTCCTGTCCTGATGATCCCAGACCTGGACACAGCACTCTGGATGTGCCTCACGGGGCTGAGCAGAGGGGCAGGATCACTCCCTGACCTGCTGGCACTGATGGACCCCAGGATTTCACTGGCCCTCTTGTCCCACAGAGCACTGCTGGCTCAGGGACAGCTCATTGTCCACCAGGACCCCCAGGCCCTGCCCCACAGAGCTGCTCTCCAGCAGATCAGCCCTAAGCCTGTATAAGTGCTTAGGGTTGCTCCTGCCCAGGTGCAGGACCTGCATTTGCTCTTGTTGAATGTCAGATGGTTCCTCTCCGCCCGTCTCTCCAAGCTGAGTCCCTCTGAAGGGCTGCACAGCCCTCAGGGCTATCAGCTGCTCCTCCCAGCTCTGTACCACCAGTGAACTGCTGAGGAGGCATCGACCCCTCAGACGATCCCTGATGAACAAGTTAAACAACACTGGGCCCAGAACAGAGCCCTGGAGGACACCACTAGTGACAGGCTTTCAACTAGACTCTAGGCCACTGATCACAACCCTCTGGGATCTGTCATTCAGCCAGTTTTCAGTCCACCTCACTGTCCACTCATCCAGCCCACACTTCTTGAGTTTGCCAGTGAGGACATCATGAGAGGCAGTGTCAAAAGTCTTGCTGAAGTCAAGGCAGACAATATACACTGCTCCACAACTACCATCCAATTAGCTGTTTCTCTGTAGAAGGCAATCAGGTTGGTTAAACATTACTTACTTTTAGTGACCCCATGCTGACTGCTCCTGATCACCTTATCTTCCACGTGGACAGAGGTGGCCTCAGAATGAGGCACTCCATCACTTTTCCAGGGACTGAGGTGAGGCTGACTGGTCAATAGTTCCCAGGGCCCTTCTCCCTGCCCATTTTGAAGACTGGAATGACATTTATTTTCTTCCAATCCTCTGGCACTTCTCCTGATCTCCATGACCTCTCCAAGGTGATCACAAGTGGCTTCACTATGGTGTCCCACCAGCTCTCTCAGCACTCAGGGATGCATCCTGTCAGGGCCCGTGGACTCGTGCATTCAGATTTAAGTGTTCTCTGACCCAATCCTCCTTAACCAAGGGAAAGTCTTCTTCCTGACATTCCTTTACCTTGATCTCCTGGGTCAGGGATCCCAGAGGGCTGGTCTTACTGCTGAGGACTGATGCAAAGGTAGCATTCAATAACTCTGCCTTTTCTGCATCCTCTGTTACCAGGGCCCCCCCTTCACCTACTAAATGGGCTCACGTTATCCTTCATTTTCCTTTTCTTATTGGTCTACTTGAAAATGTCCTTCTAGTTATCCTTGACCAGATTTAATTCCAGATGGGCCTTGGCCTTTCTAGTCTCATTCCTACTTATCCTGACCACCACTCTATATTCAGTCCAAGAGGCCTGGCCTTTCATCCATCTCCTGTGAACTTTTTGCCTAAACCTGAGCAATGACAGGAGCTCTTTATTCATCCATGGAGGCTCTCATACCCTCAGCCTGACTTTTTTCTTTCTTTCTCATTGGGATGCATCATTTTTGAGCCTGAAGGAAGCGAGCCTTGAACACTGACCAACTCTCTTGGACCCCTCTTCACTGTAGGGCCTGCTCCCATGGGATTCTTCCAAGAATATACTGAAAGAGGCTTAAGTTAGGTCACCTCATAATCTTGCTTACTGTCCTGCTACCTCTTCATTCAACACTGATCTCCACAATCTCACAGTCACAACAGGCAAGGCTGCCCTCAGCCTTCACATCTCCAGCAAGGCCTTCCATGTTGGTTAGTAAGAGGTCGAAGAGCACACATTCCTTGTGGGATCCTCTCACTGATAGGAAGTTATCCTCAAGGCTTCCCAAGAACTCCTGGACTGTTTGTGCTTTGCTGTGTAGCTTCTGCAGTAGATTGCAGGGTAGTGAAAAGTCCCCAACAAGAACCAGGGACTGTGACTTTCAGACTGCTTCTAGTTGCCTCATCAACTTCCCTCCTCCTGACTGGGCAGCCTGTGGCAAACAGCCACAACAGTGTCACCCTTACTAGCCTGTCCTTTTGTCCCAACCCACAAGCTCTCGACTCACTGATCCTCCTCACCAAGACACAGCTCGACACATTCCAAGTGCTGCCTCAGCACTGTTTCTTCCTGGTCTGTGTCTCCCAAGCAGTGTGCAGCCCTTCACGCCAACATTCCAGTCACAGGAGCTATCCCACCACATCCCCATAACTGCAGTGAGACCAAAGCCTTGGGGCTGCACATACATCTCCAGTTCCTCCTGTTTGTCTAGGAAGCTCCAGTTTCTTGAACAGGAGTAAGAAAGCAAGATGACCCTTTTGTTCAGTCTTTTACATCACATTAAGAAATTGTCTAATAAACTCACATTTATGGTGTTTGCTTTATTGTAGGGGCATTTTAGTTTTTCAATTCAATTGTTAAACTACAGTCATTTTTCAAAACAAGAACATACATTTTTTCCTCCATGATTTTTACAGTCTATAGAAGCAACTGCACTCAGCAGATCTGGCACTTAAACAAATAATTATTAATTCTAAATAATCAGAGAGTCCTTTGACAGTAAGTGGCATTAATCACAAGGCCCAATTTTAAAACCCAATTTCAAAGGGTGAGCTCACCAGCTAGGTTCCTCAAACAAAAGGTGGAAACAAGTAGATTTTTGCAGAGGTTACAGTACTGCTCTGACTCAGCCCAAGGAGAAAGCCACCCTGCTCCAGTGATGGTAAAGGCAGCTGAGTTGGCTGTAAAGGGAGTTGAGGTGGCCAGCTCAACTCAGCCATTGGGTACCTAAGTATGGCAAAAGAATACCTCCCCTCAAAGACTGCTTTCTGACTGACAGAAAGAAATAGGATTTGTGCCTTTCTTGAGGTCCCAGATAACAGTGAAAGAAATAAGGCTTGCTCAGTTTGGCAAGAATAGAACTTTCATTTATATCCTAATGAGAGGTTACTGTGTGGGGTTTTTTTGTCACTGAAGCAGTTATACCTAGACTAAGTGAAGTCACCAACTTCTGTATTTAAGCAGGGCCATTATCTCCTCTGTAGGTAGCTCCTTCTAGAAAGATATGNCCAGGGCCCTTCTCCCTGCCCATTTTGAAGACTGGAATGACATTTATTTTCTTCCAATCCTCTGGCACTTCTCCTGATCTCCATGACCTCTCCAAGGTGATCACAAGTGGCTTCACTATGGTGTCCCACCAGCTCTCTCAGCACTCAGGGATGCATCCTGTCAGGGCCCGTGGACTCGTGCATTCAGATTTAAGTGTTCTCTGACCCAATCCTCCTTAACCAAGGGAAAGTCTTCTTCCTGACATTCCTTTACCTTGATCTCCTGGGTCAGGGATCCCAGAGGGCTGGTCTTACTGCTGAGGACTGATGCAAAGGTAGCATTCAATAACTCTGCCTTTTCTGCATCCTCTGTTACCAGGGCCCCCCCTTCACCTACTAAATGGGCTCACGTTATCCTTCATTTTCCTTTTCTTATTGGTCTACTTGAAAATGTCCTTCTAGTTATCCTTGACCAGATTTAATTCCAGATGGGCCTTGGCCTTTCTAGTCTCATTCCTACTTATCCTGACCACCACTCTATATTCAGTCCAAGAGGCCTGGCCTTTCATCCATCTCCTGTGAACTTTTTGCCTAAACCTGAGCAATGACAGGAGCTCTTTATTCATCCATGGAGGCTCTCATACCCTCAGCCTGACTTTTTTCTTTCTTTCTCATTGGGATGCATCATTTTTGAGCCTGAAGGAAGCGAGCCTTGAACACTGACCAACTCTCTTGGACCCCTCTTCACTGTAGGGCCTGCTCCCATGGGATTCTTCCAAGAATATACTGAAAGAGGCTTAAGTTAGGTCACCTCATAATCTTGCTTACTGTCCTGCTACCTCTTCATTCAACACTGATCTCCACAATCTCACAGTCACAACAGGCAAGGCTGCCCTCAGCCTTCACATCTCCAGCAAGGCCTTCCATGTTGGTTAGTATGAGGTCGAAGAGCACACATTCCTTGTGGGATCCTCTCACTGATAGGAAGTTATCCTCAAGGCTTCCCAAGAACTCCTGGACTGTTTGTGCTTTGCTGTGTAGCTTCTGCAGTAGATTGCAGGGTAGTGAAAAGTCCCCAACAAGAACCAGGGACTGTGACTTTCAGACTGCTTCTAGTTGCCTCATCAACTTCCCTCCTCCTGACTGGGCAGCCTGTGGCAAACAGCCACAACAGTGTCACCCTTACTAGCCTGTCCTTTTGTCCCAACCCACAAGCTCTCGACTCACTGATCCTCCTCACCAAGACACAGCTCGACACATTCCAAGTGCTGCCTCAGCACTGTTTCTTCCTGGTCTGTGTCTCCCAAGCAGTGTGCAGCCCTTCACGCCAACATTCCAGTCACAGGAGCTATCCCACCACATCCCCATAACTGCAGTGAGACCAAAGCCTTGGGGCTGCACATACATCTCCAGTTCCTCCTGTTTGTCTAGGAAGCTCCAGTTTCTTGAACAGGAGTAAGAAAGCAAGATGACCCTTTTGTTCAGTCTTTTACATCACATTAAGAAATTGTCTAATAAACTCACATTTATGGTGTTTGCTTTATTGTAGGGGCATTTTAGTTTTTCAATTCAATTGTTAAACTACAGTCATTTTTCAAAACAAGAACATACATTTTTTCCTCCATGATTTTTACAGTCTATAGAAGCAACTGCACTCAGCAGATCTGGCACTTAAACAAATAATTATTAATTCTAAATAATCAGAGAGTCCTTTGACAGTAAGTGGCATTAATCACAAGGCCCAATTTTAAAACCCAATTTCAAAGGGTGAGCTCACCAGCTAGGTTCCTCAAACAAAAGGTGGAAACAAGTAGATTTTTGCAGAGGTTACAGTACTGCTCTGACTCAGCCCAAGGAGAAAGCCACCCTGCTCCAGTGATGGTAAAGGCAGCTGAGTTGGCTGTAAAGGGAGTTGAGGTGGCCAGCTCAACTCAGCCATTGGGTACCTAAGTATGGCAAAAGAATACCTCCCCTCAAAGACTGCTTTCTGACTGACAGAAAGAAATAGGATTTGTGCCTTTCTTGAGGTCCCAGATAACAGTGAAAGAAATAAGGCTTGCTCAGTTTGGCAAGAATAGAACTTTCATTTATATCCTAATGAGAGGTTACTGTGTGGGGTTTTTTTGTCACTGAAGCAGTTATACCTAGACTAAGTGAAGTCACCAACTTCTGTATTTAAGCAGGGCCATTATCTCCTCTGTAGGTAGCTCCTTCTAGAAAGATATGAAACTTCTATCAAAGCAGAGACTAGGGGGTTTTTTAACACAAAACCCAAGCAAACTTTTCCTAGATCATTTAGATAAAGTTCACACAAAGAGACTGCTACAAGAAAACATAGTACCAGAGATCTATGTATTGCTTTTTCTGTTCTGCATCTCCTGCAATGAACTGGATGTTGACTCATGTTGACTAATGGGCAAAACTTCTGACAACAAACAGAAAAAGCCCATAGCAACTTTCTCTGTGAACAATGGAATGAAGAAAACTTGATCATCTAGAAAGAGGCACATCTAGCTTGATTTCTTAAAGTTTAATGAAAACAAAGGCACTGAATGAAGCATGTCCAGCAGGTGCAGCACTTGGAGCAGGGTCTGTCCCATGTGGGTGCCCTCTTAAAAACATGAAGAATGCCACTGGGCTGGGAGGCCACTGGGAGATGAAGCGGGGGCTCAGCTTGACCAAAATTAAGCAACAAATTGCAAAGGTCAAATTGGGAGTGACACAAATACTCACGGTACTCACATATGCATCACATATTAGCTACTAATGGTGCTTTCATCCCTGTTTTTAGGCTACTGTCAGCTTCTAGATCCATCAGGCTTTTGTATGCATGTGCTCAGTGTTAGTTTAATATAACCCAATCTCATACACTCAATGTGAAAAGCCGTGAACACTGCTTTTCTCAGCTGCACAAACCTAAGATGCATAAATCTGTAACCTCAGAGGAGATAATTAAGAGTACCACAAAGTTGTGCAGCAACCCTTTCCTTTGCACTCTTACATGTGACCCAAGGTCAAGAGTGAAAACTGCCATCTGTCACCAACTAACAACTTTTGGCTTTTAATCACATTTGCAGAGGTAGCAAGAGGCTCTAGATATCCATGCATGAAATACATGGAAAGCTAGACAGCCAGCAGAGTTCTTGATGAAACTTCTTGGACAGAGCAACATTAGCCCTTGTAGTACCTCTCATGGCTTGCTGCTCTTTGGTTCAACCCTCCATGGGAAGCACTCATCTGTGCCCAGACTGTTTTTGAGCTGTGCATATTTAAGACAAAATTATCAGAGAAAACAGGTATTAGTTTGCAGAATAATCTGTCACTAACTGTGCCACCCTACCACAGTAGTATCCAATCCCCACACCACTAAGCAGCTCAAACATTTAGTTAACAGCTGTTCTGACAAGATTGGAGTGGTACGAGGCCCGAGCTATTTATTTTGGCAGTACAGTGAGGCTACTTCTTTTCCATTCTCCCAATCCCACCTGTAGAAGCAAGAACGCATCCTGTGCTAGAAGCTGATGGAGCAAGAACATCTACCAAATGATAAAAAGGGCCTGTTTTAATAACTGTGCATACTTCTTCTTTTGCATCTGCTCATATATTTAAAGACAATACAACTTTCACAAAGTAAGCTGCTTAGTCCTGAGACAAAAGATGAACAAATCAGAGGGTGAATTAGAAGGCTGCTGTAGCAATTTTATGACATTGCTTTTGACAAGTAATAAAGTTAGATGTTTCTGCATTTCATAGTGTGGACTTCAATAAGTCAGCAAGAAAATCAGACCTTTAAATAGGGATGCCACGTAACTTAAGTGTCTTAAAGTCTGCAATAACCTTAGAGAAAAGCCACCAGTGAGCAAAAATTAGAAAACTGATATGACAGTTTAGTACCTATTAAAAAAAGATTGCCTATGAGAACAGCAAACAGATAAATACCATTCCTGTATGTCAACCAGATTATACAATGGAAGTATACAGGTCAATAAGCACAGGAAACTAAAACTTCTGACCATGGGAAGAGGCTCCATCTCTCTTCAGTTGCTCTCTTTCTGTCTCATGAAAAAAGACCCCAAACCTATATTTTTATCACCCTCTTGCCTTCTAGGGTATACAAGACAGGTAGTAAAATTCTGGTGAGCCTGACAAGCCTTGATCCTACCTTCCATCTAGGCAATACGCAGTGTAGGACAAACCACAGAGCCAGAATGAGGAAGAGCTGACAAAGGAATGAGGACTGGGGATGTGGAAAGGGCAGTATGTTTTTTTAGAAGTAGGCATTTCACTGTCATCTAAGCCTTGCTTAGTCATCACTGCAGTGGAACAGCATGTGACAATAACATTTAAAACTGAAGGACCTGTGTGGATAGAAACACCTAAAAACAGTAAGATCACAATGCTGCCACAGCTAAAATTCCTCAGCCACCTTTCTAGCTACCCACTGTGGAATGACTGGAATGGAACAGGAAATTCAAGGCTCCAACCATGTGTCCCAGGATGTCAGCCTTATGGAAAGCTGTCAAAACAAATGTTTCCACCAAAAATGTCAATTTTGATGAATCAGCATTTCAACTAAAATAAATGGTCAGACAATTCTACACCGACTTCAACAAACTGAATATCCTTTAATGAAAGTGTTAGCTCTTACTTCACCATTTAATGCAGTTTATATGATTTATTTCTTCAAATTAAGAAGAACGGTCAGCACCTCTGCTTCTTTATATACAGTTCAGCAGAATATTAGAACCATGTTTTTTACAGTTATAAGGACGCAGCAATGGCAAAAAATTCCTAGAGTCCATCTCAGAATCTCCCAGAGTGTTCCCAAAAGTGTTTACACTAATCCTAGGTTTTGAAACACATTTTTACTTTTGCCTTTCTACTTCATCTAAACTGTTTGACAAGCAGTGCTGTTAGAATGAATATATAACAGCACAGCAGTTGCTTCACACATTTTAAAACAATCACAAAAGGCTGGCACAGCTTTGGCCCAGGCCTATCCCATTCAGGCAGAGAGAATCTCAGTACTTCTTCCAGCAGGAATCTGCAGGGGGAGATGGAAAAAGAAAAGCAGAGAATCGTGTTGTGCTCACAAACCAGCTAAATAACATCAAATGTCTTGAAAAAGAAAGTTAAGTCAGAAATAGTGATTTGCTCATGATTTGTCATCAAAACAAACACCAAAACCACAATATACCACAGGAAGAACGAGAAACAAAATCCTCAGTTATCCACCCCTTGTAAAATGTTCTAGTACAGATATATGCTCAGTGATAGACAAATCACTCACTCCACTCAACTATAGTGATAAGGCAGACTGCACCACTACTAAAATTCTTGTCTTTTCAGACATACTACACCACTAAATATGTGATGCTTTTGTAAAGTTACATGCTTGTAAGTATTGCCATTTAACAGTATTTAGTCTTCCAACTTAATCTGTAACTAAACATTCCTTATCTAAAGTAAGTTCTGAAGCTCGAATGATGCAATGTTACCATATACAGTTACTATTTTCTACACACTGACTTACTTGTGTAAACCAGCTGTTTTGATTTTCAGAACGATTATGCTGTCTGGATGCCTGATACTTTATATCATGGCCCACTCTGCTGCTAATCACAGGAGCTGAGCATTTATTATACCAAGAGTTACACACAGAAACCTTCCTTCTATTTATCTATGCAAGTGGTTTGACAGCTTTTAACATTAAATTAAATAGCATCTCACCCTCAACTAAAATATTCAGTTGCTAGGTTTCCTGACTGCATTTCCCAGGTTACATTTAGACCTTTACAACACCAAAAACTTGCTTGTGCCCTTTTGGGCGACAAACCATCATTTAAATGCTCCCTTAAGCAATTGTCAATTTAAGGCTTTGTGCTGTGTTGAGATTTTTAAGCCATCATTGATATAAAACCACTAGCCACCAACTCAGAACCAAGTGCACGTGACAACAGATGCCTCCAAGTGGACCCTGGTTCCAGCCCAGCAGCCACCATTTCCATGTGTTGGTGTACACAAACATTCCACAAACCACACAGTTAAGTGTTTCTACGCAAAAAAGAACCTACATGAAAAAGAAAGGGCCTAAGCCTCTGTGAACAGCACTTCCAGTACAGTACGTTTATCCTACTCACAGGCACCTTGGCAATGGTCACAGATTTTATTACTAAAAATACACAGTGTTAGCATCAAAATGCCAATTCAATCAAATGGTACTTTTCTTCTGGCAGCAATGAAAGTTTGTATGTGGGATCATTCAGCTTACTTTTGCTGACACGTTTTGCCCATTCTTGTGCTTCCAAAGAGATAAATAAAAGAACTGCTTCTCTGAACAAATTCATCCAATGCATTCTGGAATATGTCAAGAGTGACACAGACGAAACATTACAATGCAGACTAAAAGGCTGAAAGAGCAGAGGGAACTCTTAAAAAGTGATTGGCAAAAAGAAAAAAGAGAAAAGGTTTGCTTCCTCTTATGATATCTGAAAGCAACCCTTCTTCTCACAAGAGGAATAGTAGTAAAACACTTTGGTAGCAAAGAAGTGGTAGAAAGGGATAAAAACAGAGCTTGGCATTCATGTGTATTTGTGAAAAACACCTTTATCAGGTCACATTGTCTTCACTACTAGTTGTTTTTATTTAAGGTAAAACCTCCTATCTTCCCACTCCACTTTCATACCTTCCCACTTGTTAACATGGTCATAGACACAAATTCAGTGAGACTTGTGAAAAAGAGACCAGGACTACAACAAAACTGAATTCTAGAAGAACCAATTGAACTCCTCCACTATTAAACAGCAGTCATACCCTCACTGAAGGGCACCTCTGCCCCAAACCGGAATGCTGTCCATGCCCACTACTGTCTCCAAAATCACCAGCTGACTACAGAGAATTTCAGTTTTTGAAAACCACTTAAAGCACCTTGAATCCTAAAGAGGGTAACAAATCTATCCACAAAAAAAGTCAAGGAAAAATAAGACACTCTGAAATAAAACTGGGCATGGCCATTCCTGTCAACAGTTCCTACTGCTGAAACACTGAATAAGGTGTTGTAATCAAATTAACTATATAACAGGGCATGTGAATTGCATAACTCAGTCTACAAATGTCTAGGTGGAGACTGCACCAGGCCCTAAATTACCACTTTCTTAACTTACATGATTTCTCATCAGGCATGGAAAAACAATTACTTTAAAACGATGTTGTCTTCAGTTATGCAAAACAGGGTAATTCCAGGTGAAATAAAACTATTTAAGGTCAAAAGGTTGATGGTTTTCCTAGGAATTTTTTTTGACTCTCCGGATATATCAATCAATGAATCAATATCAATCATATCCCATTATGATTTTGGAGCATTAAACTCTGTTTTATTTTTTTACATCCTTAAAACTTCACAGTTAGTGACACAAAGAAAACACCAAACTATCTCTGTGAAGATTAGTACACAGCTCTCAACAGTATTGAGAAAATAGATGCCAGTGACTTTGTAATTCCAAAGAGACAGGCTGAAATGAAGAAAAGAGTCATGTAATGTCTTCAAAGTCAGACATAAAAAGGCTAATTGTTCCCATAGATTCTTCTTATTGTTTCTTAAAAAAGGACACAGAACTTTTCCATCATAAAAACATTAGTCAAGCATTCACTCAATATGTTTGACAAGCTTTGTCTTACATTCATGTGAATTTCTTGACCATGCTCACACTAAAGGAAACCTACCTAGAAGCAACAGAACATCATGAAAATTGCAAGTTTCATGGTTCACAAGAACCATACATTTGCCACGAAGGTATGTGTGCAAAAGAAAGAGGTAGCCATTCCTTTTGCTAGAATGAATTTTTAAAAATTTCAAGCATGAAATTAACTACATACATATTTCTCACTATGTAGCTTGGGCATTTTTCAAATTCTCAGCTAAACTCTTCTTCATTAACCAATTCTGGCACACACATAGGGGAGAGTGGTCATCATTTACACTGTTTTAAATGGGATATTGGTCTGTCTTTATTCAACAGAAAAAATACATAGATTAAGCTTAATTATATCCTTTACCATCTCAAGGGGAAAACCCTTGAAGGTCATATTCAGCAGTCCCTGAAAAGAAGTTTTATATGGTACCTAGGGTCCTGCACTAAGAAAACAACCATTTAAGCCTGGACACTGGAATGCCACAAACGCTTTGTGCAAAACCAGAGTTCTCTACCTAAACAGCATGGTCAACACTGCTATGGCAAAATAATGATTAATACTGTGATTTTATCTGTCCAAGCTACACGGTCTACCGCAACAAGCCAGCCTGAAAAACCAGACAGTTCACAGGACAGATTCTAAGGAGGATCTTAAATATACATTGAAAAGCAGAACTTGAGAAAGAAAAGCACTTAAAAGCCACAACCCCAAAGGATATCCCTAATGCTCAGATTACACATATTCCCTCCCAAAGTTGATGGTAAAGCACACTTAGAACTGGGAAAAGTGGATGGTGTACGTGGTGGACGCAAATGGAGGGGAGAGAAGGAAAGAAGAATGGCACAATTAGATGATCTTGATAAATGTGTTTTTTAGAAAAGTCTCATCTTCCTCCACATCAAAACCCACATATTTGCTTCTAACTAGGTTTTTTTTTAACTCAGAAACTTCACTGAGCAACCCTATTATCAAAATACTATATACTTTTCCATTAGCACTTTTTTTTTTTAGTATATTTATTTCACAAATTTAGTTTACAGATAACTGGCTCTGCAGATTCTTTCACTGGTAAAAAACTTTTTTTTTTCCTAGTTGAGCAGGTAGTTGTAAATTTAGGAATGACAATCCCCAACCAAATTTAGTCCTGAAAATCAGCAATAGAAAAATCATGCCAAGTCACTCATGAGTTTGAGATTAGACACGCAGTACTCAAGGCAAGGTTTAAGCATCAAATAACTCCCACAGATACCTTTCCACTTGATTTCAGGAGTGTTCTCACCAAGTCTGTTTAATTGTTCAGAGTCACTGTCTTCTGTTTTGTCTTTTCTTACCTTAAATATAGGACTTCTGCTAGTCTACGAAGAGTTGCCAGGCAGCATTTTCCAATATGACAAATTTTACTTCTGATCTTCATAAACTTTAGAGTATCTTAAGGCGTTTCCCTCTCCTCCATCTTTTCCAAACATCCTGATAGCTGTTCCAATCCCTTAGCTCCAGGACCACAAAGCGTGAGGTAAAAGAAGCAGCAAGAAGCATGCTTGTGAAGGCTTCCAGATAAAAGTCCACAGGCTTCTTAGACTCTGAAATACCTACACTCAAACCAAGTTGTTCTGCAACTACA
Organism: Promerops cafer; assembly: GCA_013398275.1. Taxonomy (NCBI): domain Eukaryota; kingdom Metazoa; phylum Chordata; class Aves; order Passeriformes; family Nectariniidae; genus Promerops; species Promerops cafer. The sequence continues at coordinate 1,388,849 of VZSE01015526.1, forward strand.
TTCCATTTTCAATGGGTTGGCTTCTGTAACACGTTTCAGGCACTTCTTATTCATAGATCATTTGGTGTATGTACTGCTAACATTATATTGGTGAACTCTACAGATAAATTATTCAGCAGTTGTTTGCAGAGGGTCAGGCTTTGCAAGCAAGAGAGTGACAAAAAACTTTAACAAGAGCCAGAGCTTAGAAATCTAAAACTTCCTACCCTGTTGCACAGGTGGCTCTTTGGCATCTGGAATCCTATTCATACTGGAGAAAATGGGAAGACTCTATCTCTTTATGGATGACCATAAAGCCTACCAAAACACAAGAATTACTGAGTCTTTCTTCCAGCCACCGCTTGGCTCTATTTCAGGTGTGTCCTGCTGGACATTTAAAACTGCTGATGCATAGAAATCCTCCATATTCTGGATTTTTATTTTTTAAACTTTCATAAGCTAATTAATTATGAATTAATTATTAATTAATTATCTGTGTGTAACCAATTGATAATAGCCATTTTATTCTGAAGAGGGATACAGAGAAGACAGGACTTGCAACAACAGCACCACAGTTTAATAAGAATCTGCCCCAGACAGGGAAACTTGTGACTGGGAGCAATGAGAACCTGTTTATATTTCATGGCTATCAAAAAGGCTGCCCTTTGTCTACTTAAATAGTAGGCAAAATGCTCTGGTTATACAAGCTGATTAAAGATCACCATTTTTACTTACACTAAAACAAATACATTTATATTAAGGACTCAGTTTTTCAAGTCTCATTTGCCTCAGTTTAGGAACTCAGTTTTCCAAGTCTCATTTCTTTAAACAGAAGAACATTTTTTTATGCAAGGAGACAATTCTTCTCAAGTTAAGTAACAAATTTCTGTCAGACCTCAAGAACACATTGTACTTTCATGCTTTCATAGTATCCATCATTTAAATCCAAATTTGGTTTGTAGTTATAAAATGTTGATTAGGACTATATAATTTATTTAATGCTAAAGCTTTTAGTGGTTATGAGCAGCAATCAGACCTTTACTAAAGCAAATCTCTGGTTACAGTACTGACTGGTTGGCCAAGCCATCCTACGCCTGCCAGCTCAGCACTGAGGGCTGGCTTGGACACCACATCCAGCAATCCTTCTGCTCAGTCAGGAGACTGCCTTTACACGTGTGTGGAGAGAGGGCAACAGAAATGCTCAGTCAGAACCTTCAGCTACCACTGCTGTGCCACAGTAAGCACATTATAACCTACTGATTAAAACAGCATGTCATCGTATTGCAATAAAACAACAAATTGTTTAATCAGGAAGGCATGGTTAAAATTACAGCACAACCTGTACTTTTTACACAGCTAACAGATTATTTGTGTGACATCTCATGATCAGGTGAAGCACCAGTTTAGCAACATAAGCAGGGACAATAAAACCAGAAGCTGTGGACTGTTAACAACTGCTCAAGCTCCATCACATTTCAAGGGCTTACAGTAAGAAATAGGCAGGTTTTGTTTCACATATCTGAAAGTTCTTCCAGGTTGTTCTTACAGTTCCACTACTTTATAAGCCATATATTCCTCTTCAGTGATTTCCCTCCCCCGGTTAATTTTTACACCAGGCTAGCCAGGCTTATAACCAGATCTAAAGATGTACTTCACAGAAACCAATTTTTTAGCATATACAAGAAAAATGCATGCTGAAAAATCGTAGAAAATACTATCTTTTAGTACAAGAGTAAGTTTGCCAGAATTTAACCCGGAGGTCAGACCGTGATATAAGGCACAGTTTTATTCTATGACAAACATCTTGTTTATAGTTAAAGAATCTGCTTCTACTGACGATTAAAGACATTTATATGCTTTGCTACAGTATACAGCAAAAGAATCGCACAAGCTTAATTTGCAAGACCGTTTTCTTGAATTTTAAGGGAATTTTTAAACAATGGGCTAGAGCAGAGATCTTGCTTATCCTTTGAAAAAGAAAAATAAGTTTCACACTGAACACAGATTTATTTAGAAAAAAGCTCTCAGACTTAACAGTCCTCTTAGCTGCATTATTTCCTATCTTTACTACTTCATGCTTGAAGTGACAGAGAAAACTTAATACAACTAATACTTTATGCTGAAACATGAAATTAAGATGTAAAAGTGAGAAACGACACGGTTCCCATGAGAAATGAAAATGAGAAATGAAAATGTAAAGTATGTGTTAAACAACCCTGGGGAAAGAAAGGAGGCGGGGGAGGAGGGTGGAAGAGAGAAGCCCAAAGTGCTGATTTTTTTTTTTCTTTTTTTTTTTTTTTTTTTGGGGGGGGAGAATAAAAGGGTTTTAATTA
>VZSE01015526.1:1391166-1482954 GCA_013398275.1 Promerops cafer
TTTTTTTTTTTTTTTTTTAGGAGAGCAGTACTAGAAGGATTCTAATTAAACCATTAAGGTCCAGAAAATGTGTTACTATTCTTTATATTTCTACTCATCAGTTCAAGGGGAAAAAAAGGTCCCATATTTATGGATACTTGAGGTTTGCTGTTTGTGTTTGATTTTTTGGTTGGGGTTTTTTTGGAGGGTGGGACAGAGAGGTTCTGTCAGTTTGTTTGGATTTTAGGTTTTAGCACAACACAATTAGACTGTTTCAACTATGAGATACAATTAACTAGACACAGACACCACAAACACATATTACATATACATTCTCACCCACACATATGCATTTAAAGTACACAGTTTAAAATCTAGAGCAATACCATGGAACAGCATCACTGGCCGATCTGAAGTGACTCTGCTCCCACTGACAAGGCTCGGGTTTTTCCTATTACTTTCCCTCATTAGAAACCAACCACAATTGGGCCAGATGTTTTAAAAACAACCTGGACAAGGCAATCCACTACGAAAGAAACAGACTAACCAGAAACTCACAACCTAGGCTACAGCTGTATGATGAAGAGTTAAAAGCAGTAATTTCTTTCTCCAAGGGTCAAGCAGAAATCCAAAGCAGTAACTTGTGCTTTGCTCAGCTGATTTTCAGGACATATATACAGAGATCCTAAAATGGTAAAATAGTACTGGTTCAGATATAGGCTCAACTAACAACCCCGGCTCTGTAACGTGAACCAACTCTAATCTGCTCCTGTCCCAGCGTCACTGCACAAGTTCTCAAAATGCTTATTTAGGTATTTTATTAGGCCACCTCAACATTTGTCCCTGGTATGTCTTCCTTTCTCACTGGCTGCAGTTTAAAAGCTGCATTTGCTTAACGTCCTCCATACAATGTATTATCTGTGACATTTTATCTGACCATTCTACAGAGATGTCAGAACTGGAGCACATTCATTCTCCACAGGGATAGTCTTATTTTTTCCCAGGAATGCAGCCAAATAAAGATGGTTCTTCTATAGACTTTTTTCTTTGTTAATCATGCTGAAATTTCATACAGCTGAGTACTTTGATTTTCACTTTTTTAAACAAACTTAATCCTTAGTTTACTTAAAGAATATTATGAGTCTGTTTAAAATCATGTTAGCAAAGGAATTTATCAGCTTTCTTCAAGAAATAAGACATAAATCAATCTTTTTTTGTCAAAAACATAAATCCAATTATCAACGTTCTCCAGAGGAACAAAGGCAACTTTCTGCTCCACTTTCTACTACACAGACCAAAACCTTTGTTCTAAAGTTTGGACCAAACTTTACACTCTAAAATGAACACATTTCAGTAACTCTCCAAAACACAGATGGAGGACACACCCAATCCACAGCCAACCAGCCCTACTTTGATTTTAAATGCAGGAAATGTAAGATTTCTTCCATCTGTGCACCCCATGAAAAGGCCAGACACCACCATGCTCCTCCGACCCACTGTGACTCAGGCTGGGTCTGCACGGCTACAAATGGCCCTGGTCAGCTGTACAGGTGTATTGGCTGACACATCATAGCAAGAACTGGGAGTGGAATTTCATCTTATGGCTGAAAGTGTTTGTGGCACTGAACCTCACCAAGAATGGCAAGAAGATGGTTGCAGGATGCAGAAAGAAAGTTTCAACCACACTGCAATGAGCTGTAATCACTAAAGGCTAATTTTGTCTTCTGGTGCAGATCTGCCTTAACACACACTGTCTGCAAGGCTCATCATAATTTCTGAAAAAATCTCCTCTATAATATCCTGCCTTGAGATAGTAAAGAGATTATAAACAAAACCTTTCTCCAAGATGAATTATAAAAGTAATTCCTTGTGATTATTAATGTCAGTCAGCTGCAATGGTTTTAGTGAGCAATCACAGGCTCCCTGCTACAAGTCTTAGTATCTGTCATGGATTCTGAAGTTATGATTTCCTGACAAACACTGCCACGCTATCTAAGTAATATTTGGGGGAGAGAAGGATTATTTGTAGGATTTTTGGTTTGTTTGTTTGTTTTTTTTAACTCTGGCCCCTTCCCTAGAAACTACATGGACTTTCCTTTAAAGCCTCTCTGCTTCCTTCACAAGCAATGCAACTTTGGACTTCTCAAGCAAGAACACAGAATGAACAACTTATCAGATTATAATTCTCTGCTGTAAATTAATATGGTCCCTTTGAGTTCCTATTAAGTTATTAAAAGTTATCTTAGGACTATTTTCATTTTTTAAAGCGTGCGAAAAAATATTTTTAAATTAACATAATGAATAACAGAAGCTTAAAATCATGATATTTCTTTTTTGAAATACAGCAGGTCTTCATAGTCTAGACTTGGATGCTAAATTATAATTGCAGGGACTGAAAATGCAGATACAGAAGCCTACCCAAAGACTCATCACCAGACATTATTCATGCAGAGCAGAAATTACTACCTCGCTTTAAATACTTAGTTCTAACTTATTAAATAAACACTGCATGCAAATCTGAAGTACACTTTGATATATGGATACTTTACAGCAAGTTGCATGAAGTTAACTAATTCCTGTCACCCTTATCACTGCAGCACTGACCTGTTAAAGGACAGGACAAGTCATACTCTTGAAAGTTACCTTAAATTGCCAATAGACCATCATTTTGCATATCATATTTACATGCCTCACCCAAACAAGTCTGAAACTGAAGATAAAGTGAAAAAAAAAAGCCTAAGAACTGAAGAGTTCTGACAAACACTACAGTGCTGCAAGATGCTACTGACATTCACAGGAAGGTTTGCAGGAGGGAAAGCACAGCTCTGAACTGATCCTCTCCAGTCTTGTTTTCTAGCCCAAGAACTGAATGAAGGAGGTGGGGATGTAAGACTATTTTCAAACTTGCCTACAGCTAAAAGCATTGACAACTTTGTTATACAAGTCTATAAGAAAAAATGTTTGTCCTGCACTAATCAGTTCTGTGCACTCTAGTTTGATTTCTAGCAAGCCAAATCTCTCCCATCTCCTCCCACAAAGAAAAAACTAGGTAAAACAACTGCAAAATAATAAAAATATATTAGCAAGCATGTTCCTCCAAGTTCCTAGCAACCTCAGCAGTAGGGTGAGGACAGGCAGACAGTGGCAGTAACATCTAAAACCAGTACAGCAAGATTTACAAGAGAGGTCACCTCTCCAAGTCCTCACTGTTTTAAATATGTGGGTTTCTGGTTACTTTTCCTTCACCGCCTCCTTCACATGTGGAAAAAAAGATGATGAGGAAGGAACTAACATTTTGAGCTATGCAATAAAATTACACCTTTACAATTTCTGCATCCATCCAACATAGAAGTATCCTAGCATAGGACTAGAAACTAGCATCACATGGACCATACATGACCAATCTCAAACAAACTTTGCAAAGTTTTGCCTGTCAATGAGATTAAAACTCTCAAGTAAAAAAACCCTAAAGAAAAACAAACAACCCCCTAGAGTTAAAATTCAAGGCTATTACAGTAAATGAATAGTGTTTGATCTTGTTCCCAGTAGCCACAAAGACCTTCATAGGACCAAGAGCCAAACTCCAAACAGCTTAATACTCGAGAAGCAAAGGGGCAGGAGTAGTTCTGGGCAGGAGATGGCAAGGACATTGCAGATGCTGTGCCAGGCTCTTGCAGGATGAAGCACTGCACCCTGCTGGGTTTTGAATCATACAGTATAATCCTGGCCTGGGAAACCTTCTCTGCTTTGAAAGGCCATGCCTGGAGATTCAGGTCAAGCAGCAGTGCCCATGCAAGGATCACCCAGCTAGGAGTGACAGCAGAGCTGCAATTTAGATCTTCCCAGAGTTACATGGAGCCCCAAGAGGCAAAGCAGGCCACTCCTGGCGCAGTTTCATCAGGACAACCTCTGCAATACTGTTGCAATCTTTAAGTAATGAAAAAGTATCCTGTGGTTTGTCTAGTATCCTAGCTATTACCCGAATTTAATGATGTATTTGCAATCATCAACATCGTTTGTTCAACAAAGCCTCCTTAGGTGAAGAAAGATGAAATACCTTATAAATCTCTGTACCATAATCACAGGAGTCTGCAGCTTTCATATCACTTGTGCACATGTCACCTGTAAAACCTCAAAATTACTTCCTTAGTACACAGGAAACATATATATATATATACAGCAAACGATCAGCTGAGTGCATTGAAACATTACTGTCTGCAGAGGAGCAGCAGAAAGATTTCCAGTCAGAAATGATCTGCTCAAGGGAGAGGTGGCATCAAGCAAGAGAAGGTTTGCAGCAAAGCCTTCAGGTATTTGCATTATTTTGGGAATTTACATCCAGAGGGCCATTTTATGTAATGTTAACATGTCTGAAAACAAAAATACACTGTACAGGTGAATTTACTGAGAAATTCTGATTTTTTTTTTCATTTTTAAAATGTTTTTTCCCAAAATCAAAGGTACTGTAACTGTTAATAGAACTGTCAATTTCCCTTTGCTTATTCTGCTGTATAACCACTCAGCAAAGGTACTACCACTTCCCACAAATCTTTTATTGCAATGTGTAGATGTAAGGCCTGTACTACAGTTGCTTTTGTGCTTGACATGCTCAGACACCAGTTTTCGACTTTCAAAAAACCTGAAGTAGTAGGTCCATAAAGAAAGTATGTGTTCCCTGCAAAATTTTGCATGAAAAAAAAAAATGCAAGTCTGCTGGGGGAGGGGTACCCATTAAACCTGAAGATCTTCCCCAACATTCAAAGTACTTCATCCAGAAACCAACTTCAGCTGCCACAAAAAGTGTTGTAGCTCTTTGTACTCTAATTCCATTCATTAACCAAAACCTTTTACAATCCAAAAGTTCTACAAGACCTTAACAATTAAGGTAACTCTATATAGTCACTTGATTTAAAACATGTCCTGAAAAGCAAGCAATTAGTCACCACTTCTAGGAGGCACTTCAAATTCCCTTTGTGGTGAACAATACACATAGAAGTGAGAAAAGCCAGTTCATTCTGATAGTGCTCCTTATGAAGAAAGCTGATCCAGTTGTCTACAGGGTAATTTTTGGGGAATTGAAACTATGATAATGAAGTATTTACCATAAGGACAAAAGGGCTGCACAAATTAAAAAACAAAAATAAGCAAACATACTAACCCCCCAATAACAAAAAAACCCAACACAAAAAGAAAACAGCAGTACAAATATACAATACTGCACTTTAAAGCAGTACTTGCTCAAGAATCTGGATATGCCTTTTTTTTTTCATCTTGAGTGCTGAAGCAGAAAAATCTTTTCTACTTGCTCAATTTTCATGTGAGCTGTTCTTAAATACAGTGCTCTCCTGCACTTGGTGATCTAATACCTGGTCTTCTCCTGGCAAAAAGTCACCACTAAATTGTCAGTGTTATCCCCAGCTGCAGATCTTATTTAAAAGGGTGTCATGTTTAACACCAGTCAGGAATAAACAGTTCCAGAAAGGATGGATAGGACCAAGGAGCTTTCCTGGAACCAGCCAGCTCACTTCAAAAAGAAGGCTGAACAAACACCCCATTCCCCTCACCTTCATCTCAGGGTCCTTCTCTCTCCTGCTACACACACAATATTTTATTGAGTATCAAGACAAGTGAAACAAGAAGTCACAGTGTATGAACATGAGCAACGAGAAGCTCAAACCTCAGAATGTACATAGAGATGGCCAATAAGAAGAATATAGATGTTTCAGATTTTAATGCCTTCCTACAGTAAGTTAAAAAAAAAAAAAAAAAAAAAAAAAAAACCAAACTTGGCAACTTGGCCCCATTTANCTTGGCTACTGTGCCTCAGTTACCAAATAAGAAATATTTTCCATTAGTAAATCCAGTAAATGCATTTCTTATGCTTGATAATAGACATGGGAACCAAGTCTAACTTGTACTCCAGTATCTCAGTTACACATAGAACCTCACACACAATCACCTGATGGTTTTGGCAGTGAAGTAAAGGCTGCCCAAACCTTATTCTTTAATGCCTCAACTGTTTCTGTAAGCATGAGCTCTGAAGGAGCCCAGTGACATTCCTCCAAAGCAGCACAGCACCAAGCAGTGACCTTCACAACCCTGGAGTATCCTACAGCAGCAGTTCTAAGACCAGAGCACTGGTGAAACATTTACATTTTACTAAATTTCACTATGTGGGACACTTCCAAGAAAATGCATTATTCATCACTATGTATCTCTGCTAGTTTATACTGTTAACATTTCATTTCCAAGTAGGCATTCTCATGTTTTCAGCAAGACAGATACATTTAATAAATATATATCCAATCCCAGAAATGACTAGTAGTTTGGGATTAAATCAGCTTTTTCATGAAACACTTGATGCACGCTACTTTAGATAAACTATTTTTCACAATTTAACTTTGACGAAAAACTGAACTTATTGATAAAGAGTACCTTAGTGTAAGTTCTGCTGCTAAATGATCTCTTTTCATGAATGGCAAGTTTAGAAAACTGTATCTGAAACAAACATCGTCTCAGCATAATAGGAGGTGGATTAGACTGCGGGAAAATGTGAGGGGGTTTGCTTTTCCAGGTTTCAGATTTTATTAACTGCTCTTAGAATTTTTTATAGCTTACTCCTACCACTATTTGCCAGAAAACATCTTGAAACCAAAAGACAATTACAGGGCTAAAAAAATGTAAATACTAGTGAAAGAAGCATCCATGCAAGAACAGTTTGGGGCATTATTTATCTTTTTAAATTTACATCTCTGTGCTCATGTCACCCTTCCACCTATATTTCAAGCTTTGGAAGCTGTTCTGAAATGTAACCAAATTTATTAAAAGCTGAAAGGTTTTCTGTTAAAAACTGCGTATGAGAACTGCAATTTTTGCAACTGCAACATGGCAAACCAGAGAGTGGATATACTGCTTTATTACCTTTCTAAAACATACACGTCACAAAACAACTTAGAAAGTGGCCTTCAAAAACTTGGAAGAAAGAAAATATTTTGTCCTTAAATTACAGTTGTTGGAGGGATTTTTTTGTTTTGGTTAGAGGGGTTTTGTTTGGGTTGGGGAAGGGGGTTTGGTGTTTGCTTTTTTTTGCTTGAGTTGTTTTATTTTAAATTTCAGCATATTTTCAGGAGTGTTTGCTCCTACTGCTTTAACAGATCATCAGTATGGAAAAAGTTACAGGTTTGCTTTACTTTTGACCTATTTCATTTTTCTTCTTGTATTTTCCTCTTGGTGTAAAGTATCAAGAAAGAGTAAGGAGTATGCAAACATCGAGTTGAGATTGCTGAGCTTATTACTCTGCACTTTCAGAAAATACAAACACTGTTCTAAAAAAAGACCAACTGGCTTCACAACAGAGCTACACTCCTAACCAACAAGAACCTCATTCTCTCTGGTTACAAGCCAAATCAAAGCCACTTTAAATGTGTGTTTCCTTCTTTTTTGTCTCACTTTTGGGATGGTGGGTAGAAAAGACATGAATCTTACACTTTTCTTACACTCTTAAAGGGTTTTAGAATCTAATAAAATAAAACTAACATTATCATTGACTCCAATTTACAGGTTGCAAAAACATGGGAAAAGCATACATCCATACTTCTGTAATTTCCAAAGCTTGAAATATAGGTACTGGAAAATAAACATATCTTCTGTTTATAAATTGTAAAAGAACTATTGGAACTGTAGAAGAAAATATTCAAGATACAGTATTTCTGTGAAGTTCAGGAAAGAAGCCATGCTTTGCAGAGATTTTCTTCTTTTGGAGGAAAAAAGCCAAACAAAAATTATAATGCTAAGAAGTGGCAAGCAGCGAGACACAACCCTCATCTTCCTAAAGAAACAAGGCACTAATTTCCCCCCCAGAAAAGGGCTTGGCTGAAAAACATATGTGAAATGGCAGTACAACAGATTAACTTCCTTGCTTGTTCAAGGAAAAAAAAAGCACAGTAAGAACTAGTTCTATACTACAGATATAAAATACTTTCAAAAGGTTACATAGCATCAAGCATATTCCATTAGTATCCCACTTTGGCTCCCCTAAACACGGGGGTAACCTCAAGCCAGCCATTTACATAACATCACCAAAACTCTGAATTTTCCACTGTTGGCAAACACTGCTTTGTCCCAAGAACAGAGCAAAAAGAGCCACATCCAGGGACTCAAATGGGAGCTGAGAAAATAACATCAGTTCTAGAAGGAGCTGAGACAAAAACACAGGATTTTTTAAAACAGGAGTTCCGCCAAGGGTGGGGAAAGGAGCCTCTTTTGTAAATTTTCTGATTAAGCTTCAAAACACATCTCAAGTTGTTATTAATACAGTATGTTGACTTCTCCCATTTCTTCAGATGCTTCAATAAAGCATATCAACAATGAATAAAGCTCCAAGAAACTTAATTTCCTGACACTTCAGAGAGGCACAAGTCTGTCTGTCCACAGGCAGCTGACACAGCCTTTTGAGGAAAGCAGACTGTATTAGGTTTTAGGTTAGAACTTCTCCATTTCTGCTAATCTTATGGACTACAGACAAACTAAGTTTCTAGCACTGTTTTTTAAAGTCTCATGATTCCTGATTGTTCACAAATCAATATGAATGGAATTCCAGAAGTCTGCAAATCACACCAATAGAAAGAGAAACAAATGATGCAAAATGGCTTAGGAAAACTTTTGACAACACCATTTGAAATCATTCAACAAACAAGAAATAGTACAAATTTTGGTATTTGTAACTATTTTAAAAAAGACTTACCCTCTTGCAGGATCTAAGGCGATTGCTCTGGGTTGATCCAATTCTTGCCAAAACAAAACTTTCCTCAGTGATCCATCTAAGTTAGAAACCTCAATCCGATTTGTTTCTGAATCTGTCCAGTACAACTTCTCCCCTAGCCAGTCACAGGCCAGCCCGTCGGGTGACAGAAGTCCAGAAACGACCACGTTTTGTACACTCCCGGATTTATTGAACTCTGTCCGTTTGATGGCTTCCTCACTGACATCACTCCAGTAAATCAAGCCCTTGAGGAACACGAAGTCCACGGCGGCGGCGTCCTCCAGGCCCCCCACGATCACCGTGGCGTTCTCCTTGCCATGGGCAGCGTCCACCAGCCGCAGATCCCGGCGGTTCGCGTACAGCAGCAGCGGGGCAGCTGCACACAGGACAGAAACGGGGGGACACACAGACACATGTGTTAACGTCACTCGGATCAAGCATAGCTTGCACGGTGATGGTGTGTCAGGCCAACAGTAGCTACTGATTTAAGAGTATCTTTACAAAAATGAGAAATACTGTGGAGACATTTTGAAGTTTGACTAAAAACCACCAACTCAAAGCTTTTCAACTTGGTTTCAAGTCTTCATAATGGGCAGCTCACTATTCTGGGTTATGCATTATTAAAATTACATTAAAGAAGAAGGGAGAGAACAAAGAAAATGGAAGTTTAAAGTGCCCAAATGACACTGCTCTGTAGAGAAGGATCAGAAAGATAAGAGTAAGGCAGTTTTCTAAGCACTCAGTACCGGCTCACCTGAGCAAGGATTACTTTCCTTGATAGAATTTAGTTAAATACACCCCACCACTTGAAGCATAATTCATGACAAGTTATCAGAGCCACCTGCATGTCAATACTCCCTGAAATTATGTATCTCAGACATTTTACATATAGTACACAAAAATACAAAATTCATTGCACAGCATGAAGCAAATGTTGGTTTAGAGCATTGAAGGCGGTATGAGGAGGTAAAGAGAAAAATAAATCTACAGGAATGGACAACACAGTTCTTTCAAACTCAGCTCTACCATTCCTGCTTAGTTCTCTAACACAAAGCCTTCATTTTATATGCTTTATTTGCCTACGCTGTCAGTTTGCACAGTCTGTATATTTTTTATAACAACACCTAAGATGACTAATGAAAAGCAGTAACCACGAAAAAAGACAGCTTCTTAAATGTAACACGCCTGCTTAATTGTCCTTAACCACAAGCTATATATAGCATTATGAAAATTCCAGCCTCATTCCTACTTCAACAAAAGGTTCAGAAAAATAGTACATTTGTATAAGGCAGACAGTGACACCCTTTAAAACCCACTATCAAAAACATTTCTACCTTTCCCTCTATTTACTCAGAAACTGCAGCATCACACCTCTATAGAGGCATTTAGATTCATAAATGCTCCTCTACCTGTCAACACACAAATTTCACAGGGATCTTGCAGATTTATTCCTCAACATGGGTGGGCACTTCAAATTTGCATCAGGATGGATGTCCTAACCAAAAGGTCAAAATTTACAGAGCCAAGGAGTGCATGGCTCAGTAATGTGAAGGGCCACACTGCCAGAAGATGAACAGTTCCTTGTATGCCAAACTCACACTGAAATTAGAAATACTAACAAACTTCAGTAAATTCGAAAGCTGGTTTCCAAGATCAGACTACTCTCCTCATTACCTTATCACAAAACAATTTCTCAAAGACACTGTCACATATGAATTGGGAGAAGCTGAAAGAACTAAGAAAGTTCCTTCATCTACCTGCAATTAAATGAGTCCTACATATGTTTTGGGGTGGTGGGAGTTTTGTTGGTTTTTAAGAAAACTGAATTGCTGAGACTGTCATCCTAAATTTAGAAACACTGAATATAACTTGATTTATGATTAACTTGAGACAGAACAAGGGAAGGGTGAAACTTCGTTGGTTTTAATAATATCAAATTTGTATTTGTATTCCCTTCTCCAGAAAGCAATTTTTTATTGTGGAAAAAACCATACAAGTTTAGAGATTATCTTCCCATGGAGAAGGGGCAGACTTTTTAAAATTAGATGGAGAATCTTTATGTTAAGAATTTATTATTACCTTACTTTGCTATCTCCTTCCCTTCCTTGCATAATTTCCCACCCCCTAAGATTTAAAATTAATTACAGTACATTTTCTTGAAGGGCAGATTGCTTATGAAGACCACATGTTTCAGAAAAAAAGTATTAAATAAACTGAAAGGTGTAAAAAATTGTAATACAATAAAACCCTTTATTTTTTAAAGCCTGCCTACAACTGTAACCTGGAAAATCTAGTTAACAGCCAGCTCAGTGTCATCTAGTTCACTCAGGAGAGTGTGCAGCCAGCTGGCACGGCTTTCTCTAGTAAGATGGCGTGCCCAAAATTTGCAAAAAAGTAAATCCACACACCAGCGAGTACACATTATTATGTGCAACACAGAGCACCCATGCACACAGCATGCACTGAACTGGAACACCAGGTAATCAGCCAGGCCTGAAGGCACTGCTGAGCCTCACACAGCCGTGCTGCAGAGGTTACTCACTCCCTGCTGGAGCTCCGACTGGCTGAGCAGGGTCTGCAGACAAACACTTCTACATCAATGAGACAGCTTAGCTGAATGACAGCTCAGGAGAAACACAGCTACACTTAGGTTGTGTAGCTTCATTTAGATTGATTCAAAGCCTCAACTTGTAAGACATTCCAAAAGCCTGGCAGATGAGCATGTTAAGCTTTCCAATTTGTTGCAACATTCAGGAATGAAGCCTGCATCACCAAAATAATAAAAACCAGGTTTGTTCCCCACTGCCTCCAGCCCTTCTCAGAACACACGAAGGCTTCAATGTGCTATAAAACCCAGTTACTGAAGTTGGCAGCAGTAGGACCGAGTATCATCTCTGCATTTACTTCACTCAGGCAGCAGTGCCAAGAGCAAAACTCTGCCAGAAGATCCCACCCTGTCCCAACTTTGAAAGCACAGGACACTGAAGAGATGGCTTTCTTGAATAATCAAGTTATGAACTGTACTAATAACTTGGGAAGAAGTCCAAGAGCATCTCCTTTCAAAGCTGGGCAACTATTTGGCAGTTAAGTTATAATGGGGCAAAAAGATACAATTCAGATGCTTTTTAAGAAGCTGAACTTTTTACATGTTTTTATTTCTCTTTCTATAGATATAATAATAAAATTTAGTGTAACTGCAACAAACTACAATACATACAAGAGAAGCACATATTCTTGAAAGATAAAAACACCTATCCTAAAAATGGAAGTAGTAATGAATATTACCATGTCCTCTATGACATGAGAGGTCTACATGCGGGTAATTCTTCCAATTAAAGTAATCAATACAGAGTAAAAGCTATGCTTAGTTATAAAGGAAGGGATTTTTTTTTTACCCACCAGCAGGAACAAATGTTTCCTCAAAGAACACAAAAGTTAGAAAAACTCAAGTTCAACACATTTCAACAGCAACAGAAATAATTTACATGGTAAGAAACTTCTGCCAGTAGTGATCACTGAGCCTGTAACTGTTTCTTAACTCCAATGTTCAGGTAAGACCTTTCCTAAGTTTACCACATGCAGTATTAAAGTCCAGACATTGTCTTTTTTGCCTTACTTTTACAGCTAGAATTCTACTAGAATCCTTCTTCACCGCCAAACTCCAGTTTTTACATCACATGCTTCTCTTGGCTGCAACTCCTGTCTCTCTTACGGAAAGTTGCTAATCCCCAGGACACTCTAAGTCTGCTCTCCCTTACACTTGTTTACTCAAGTCTTGCTTTGCACATCCGATTTATGGGCATCTGTTACAGGCATAAAAATGCTGCTGCCCACAGGATGCAAAGTGACAAACCATCACAAAACAAGAACTTTATCAGTTAAAAAGGTTTTCAAATCTTTTTGGTGTTTAAGTGGCAATTTTAAGCTCTCAGAATTTGTCATGCTTTTCTTCAACTAGTCCAGTGGCCTTTTCCACAAATTCCCACTTTCTCCTTTCTACCATCAGTGATCCAGGACAGCTCTGGGTGCCATGAGGTGAGGGCAGTGTTACCTTCAACATGCTCATTCTCTTTCACCAACATGGAGTTTAGCCTGGCTAAAGCAATTAGCACAGTCTCATTTCCCCCAAATCCTTTTTTCTCAGTCCCAAACCCCAGCAATGCTGTTCTACCCTCTCCCTCAGTTAAGGGCGCCTCGCCAAGCTGATTCAAATCACTACATCAGCAAAAGGTTTGACTGGGTTAGCAAGTTGAATCAACTCAAGAAGTGGTCCAGCAAACTCCAAAGCTGACGTAAGGCAAGCAGCAGGGAGCTGGAAGGGGGAGCAGCTCTCCCCCCTCTGCTGGCAGCCGGGTGGATGTGCTCAAGATGCGACTGCAGCCATCTCCTTTCTCCCCAGCTTCACTTCCAGCTGTCAGTTCCCGACCCCTTTTTTGGGTTGGTTCAAGCACTTGTCCCGTGCCACAATGCAGGCGAGACAATGCAGGGAGCTAAACCAGCAGAAGGCTACTGAGCTCTCCCCACAACCTGTCAAAAAGCAATTCTTAGCCAGCCATCACCCAGAACCAGTTCAGACCAAAAATCAAATCAATATAAGCACTAGCATGGCAGGGAAAGGAAGGACTGCATCAGCTCTGACTAATCAGCTGAAACAGTTCCTCATGAACCTCCAGTTAAGGAACAGGACTTGGAGCAGAAGGTGGCCACTGATAAGTTGTGGCAACCTGCCACAGAATCACAGTGTAGAAACCACTGGGCAACTGCTGACATTGTGGAAAGAAATATCCACGTAGAAGTCACGGGTAAGAAACCCCATGGATTGTCACACTGGAAGATGACTGTCATTGAGTTGGGAAGGAAATACTTTCTATCTTTTAAAAGTCTTGCTGAAGAACTCTGAGCATCTAAAGTGAATCGGTACTGCCAAGCACACTGCTATGAGGGCAGCAAATATGAGGACTGGAGAAAAGAGGAGACACAGTGAGGAGATGTACCAAACAAATACACACTGACTTGGATGAGGCACAGTAAACAAGGACTCCAAATGCCTTGACAGATTTTCATGCACTCACATTCAGCTCACAAGAGAAGGAAAAGCAGGGAAATGGACATAGATAACCAGCAAAGAACATTAACTGCAATCTCTCTAAAACCATTCAATACACAAAACTCCTTGTATGCAATACAATAATCACCCCCAAGATGTCCCACAGAGAACCAACACAAGAATGTAAGGAAAAGTTTCTGGACTGGCACAAGGATTCTGGAACAGTCAGTTATGAGGACTGTCCCTTCACTCCCTGGGTTTCAAATTTCTTCATCCCTGCTCATGCTTCTAAGAAATTCTGTATATCTATTTTCTGCAAATGTTTGAGTTTTGCTGCTCAGTTTGGAGAAGCAAGAATGGAAAGACTGAGGTAGCATTGGGAATAAAGCCTGGGAGACTTGTATCAAATAAGAAGAGAGATAGTTTGAAAATTAACATAAATTTTCCCAAATAGCAGGGAGCCAGCCTCAAGAAACTTATACAGCGATGGTTTACATTTTCAAGCAAACAATAAAATCACCAGGAAATGCATACGAGTTTTACGTACAGCAAGCAACAGGCCAGGATTTTGCACCAAGTTCTCCATCACTGCACTTTTCCCAATTTTTTCCACGCAATACACAATTCCATAAATTTTAAAAAATAAAAATAATGAACTGACTTACTAGTGCCCACCATTCCTCTTTCACTGTGAACAGAAAGCACTCTTCTCTCTGAACGTCCCTATTCTCACAAACATATTTGGAGGACACAGCAGGCAACAAGGAATTTAGTAAATGAGCACGAGGCAGCCCAAACTTGACAGAAAAGACCTTTTTTCCTCTTTTCAGCTAACCTAAAGTATATTCCTCAGGCTAAAGCCACGCAAGGGCTGTTCAGATGGTAACTCAAAAGGTCACAGGAGTAGCAGGGCAGTGAAGGAGATGAGCAGCCATATCAGTGCAACAGCAAAGACACCAAGCTAGGCAACAACAGCATTTGAATTCTGCACTAAACTTTACTGTTTTCAGGCCTTTGGCCAGACACTAGCTGTATAGACCAAGACATCCTGCAGGACTAGCTGGTACAGAGGCAGTAAGTCATCCTTTAGCCTGTTAAATACAGGAAAAAATTACCTTACTGAAGATAGAAGGATGAAGACATAAGAACAAGAGGAGGGGAAAAAAAAAAAAGACTTCAGGAAAAGATAGAAATACCAGGTCCAGGCATAAAAAGCCACCAGATCTGCCAGATTATAGCACAAGCTATATGACTGAAGTACATCATGACGTCCAAGCCTATGACAGGCAAAAAACTTTCTGAATAGCAAGCATCACCTGCCAAATCATCCCACTGGCAAAAGAGCTGTACAGCAGGATTACCAGTGTGGCTCTTCTCAGTGCTATGTAGCACACTCACACAGATCTTTTGTCCACCTTTCTGTAACATGGACTCCCCTGTTCTGAAGTTCTTTTGATTGCACTCTCATGGGGGTGAAACACAGCACTTTAGCTCTGACATTTTTCTAACTTTATATTTGGAATCTACCTGGCTGACAACAGGATAAGCAGAGAGCTGATGCTCCCTGGTCAAGCATCAGCTAGCAGCTGCATTGCCATAAAACACTACCCCTTTCTTCCATGACCCTTCTGCTTACAGAGCAGCAGCAGCAACATAAAGGTGACCTGGAACTTTCCAGGGCCAACTGCAGGCTATGGAAAGCAGGAAGGCTCCTTAGGGATGTGTAATCAAGTACTTCTGTGATCCACATTAATGTCTGCACAACTTCAACATTATACAGCTCATTTTCTCAGGTGTCCTCATAATCTTCCTTCAGCTCTCTTCCAGCCTCTCAAACAGTTGTCAGAATAACATACAGCGCTGCAGATGAAGTCATACCAGTTCCACATACATTGGCAATACTTCCCCAGTTCTACCGGCAACACCCATGTTTAAATCGACACAATCTGTTTAATGAAAAAGTTAGTTAGCAAGCACCTCTGCTCCTGCAGAAAAGAAGTCTTGTTTGGCTCTGCCAATAAGAGTCCCACATCTGAATAGGGATGGTATTATGCAATCTAAACTAAGTGCTGTGATGACAGGGAAGACAACGGGATCACAATGAAACAAAACACTACCCTTCACACCTTCTGGCATCACCTCTTCCTACAGCGCTTCTAACAGTGAGAAAACAAACCAAAAGCCTCAATCACAGTCCTCAGGAAGCTGTTGAAGCTGAGTCCCTCCACTGAAGGAGAGCACCGAGACACAACACTATGCTGCTGTGACAGGAGGAGCCCATTTCCCAGATTCTAGGAAGGCTAAAGGCTGCAAGACACCCTGGCAAGCCAAGGTGGGAATGCCCCAAGGTTTGTTGCTACTCTGGAGCAACTGCAGCTCATGATGTGTTCCAGCCTAAACAGCTCACATTTGAAGGTGCACATCCAGCCAGGAACAGCCTGGGAGTGTTACTCTGTCACTCCTGCTAGCTCACTCCTTCACTGGAGTGTAACCCCAGCACATCAGAACAGCCCAAGCCACGGGGTCTTACCCCAACTGCTGTTAGTTCCACGTGGATCAAAGCATTCACACCCTCAACAGCAGCATGCTTCCAGCAAACAAGGCCCTTCTCCACACTGACAAGAAGCGCACAGGCAATGAACGACTCTCAGATGACTTTTCCAACAATTTATCCAAGGTTGCACATCAGTCTAAGAGATACTCAAAAAGTATTTCTTGAAGTGTGTCAGTTTGTCTCACCAGGTAAAAACCAAATCAAATAAAACAGCTTATTTATTCTGTTTTGAGGCTGGGGGTTTTTGTTAGTTTAGATTTTTTAAGCACTATCACGAAGTTGCTGTAAAGCAGGAACAGAGAATTTAGCACAAAAGACCCCAGTTCGAATGAACAGTTAGGGACTGTTTTTAATGGGTAAGGAAAGATGTGCACATACTTCAATAATTTTGAGAATTATTGGACATTTCATTTTTATTTTGTGAAAAAACTGTTAACTCTCATACTTTTATTATCCCAGCACTATTAATGTCAAATGTTCACCAGGCTTACATTAGGTGTAATGACACATACAAAAAAACCCCAAACAAACCACCCCACAAAACAACACACACACATATATATGTAGGATCCCTTGGAAAAGGTGAACGATCTTGTCTTTTTCATATTGAATGGGATTCATTTCTGGAAATCCAAAAGAAAAACAAATAAACCCATAAACACAAAACAACCCAACTTGGAATTATCATACTTATTCATTTTACTATTACCCACAGGATAAAAGGGTAACTGCTGAGCTTCAGTTAAGTTTTTGAGTTATAAGAACATCACTGCATTTTCTAAATGGACATAATAAGACTCACTACAAGGTCTACAAATTCCTACTCCTCTATTGTTCTTAATATTCTTTCTCTATTAATCCGTGTGTGGACAAGAGGATTCTTGGATTTCCAAAGTGTTAATATTTTAATTAACACTAATATTATGAGTATAAGCAGGAGTTTTATTCCCTGCTTTGACAGAACAACTAAGGGAACAAAGTTTGAAATTTTATGACACCTTAAATTTCTGTTACCTTCCACATATCCTCAACTTCCAGAATTCCAGCAAACATATCAGCAACTTTCTAGAAGCCTTAACTCTCTGACAATGGACAGAGGAGAATCTTTGTTATTAAGGAATTCTAGAGATACAAATAGTTGAAAAAACCCCGTATACAAACTGAATTTTTCCTCTGAGAACAGACTGGGCAGAGAGGGGAGGAATAAGGGGAAAAATATAAGGGTATCATAAAGAAGAAAACAAACAATTTTTGATTAAGCAAAATTATATAGCTAGTTGATTAAAAATTTCTGTCTCAAATATGATTACTTTTCAAATCTGACATCAAGAACTCACACATGGCCCTCATAAACAGAATTAAAACTATAATCCCATTATTGCTGCATTGATTATATCACAAGGGAGTAATTCTATTTAGGTAATGTGATCCTGTAACAAGATACTAAAAAAATCTGTATGAATGTTGCCATTTTCCATGTCTGTTTATATTAAAAACATTTTCTTATTGTTCTCTCCATATAAATACTGAAGCACAAAAAGCACTCCATCTTTTAAACTAACATGCTTCTTTCCCCAAGCAGTTTTTAACATTTTGCAAAGTTCTACCAACTAAAGTTCTTTTAACCTAGACTTTAACTGGGTAATTTCTTAAAAGTCTATTAAGAATAAGGTATTACAGACAAAGGTATTAACAGTATTCCCATTCTATTCATAGACTGCTATGTTTGTCTCCACTTCAAAATTGGTGGGGAACTGTGCCAACTACATGGAAATTGAAAGGTCTGTAGCAAGATAATAATGAGACAAAATCCCCACCCTATTTTCATAACCGTTTCACCAGAGAACATATCAAAAAGCAGAAATGACAACAAGATCATTTCTACTTGCAAATGCAAGCACTGTGTTCTGACTAAGTTTGTCCATGTGGAGCAAATAGCAAGCCTTTCACATTGTGAATGTCCTGACATTAATATTTATAAACTACAAGGATATCCAGAGAGTTTAATGAAGGCTCTCTATGTCAGCTTGCCTGGTAAATACATAAATTGGAAAAGGTTGATTAATATTTAGGGTGTCAATACCCAGCATTCATGTATAATCCATTAAAGATCCAAAGCTTTCCCCTTTCAAGCCTTGGACAATTACCACAAAAGAATGACACAGCCTCTTTGTTTGGAGCACTCTGTATTCTGTAACTCTGCAAGTCATACATACTCTGAAGCCACACCTGACATGTAAGCTGAAAAACTAAAGGTTATTAGGAAAGCATGCACTTCGTTCACTGAGCAGCAATTACACTCTGGAAGAGTCATCACTACAAAGTGCTCGGCACAGAAGAAGTGGAAGCACTGGCTGCCGGCTCATCCCAAACCCCGTGTGCACACACCAACAGTCACCCTTGCTGAGCCACAGCATTTAAAACTTGAGGGCTCAGTTTTAGGTGAGGAGCCAACTGTGAACATGAACAGACCACCCCTGAAGCCTGCAGGGCAGCTGCATCCCCCTCCACATCTTTCTGAGCAACTTACACCTCTTACTGGTACAAGTCCATCTGAGGGAAATTCCTTATCAACCTAAATTCTACCCAAAGCTCCCAGGTGAGGGGGCTGAAACATGAGGGCTCCCCAGCAGCAGAACTGGAGAAGGAGCTGAGCACATTCCCAGACACAACAGAGCCATCAGCTCAGCCAGAAGCAGGAGCCTGCAACAAAGCTTTAGTTCCAACTGCATTTCTGGTGCCACACAACAGTAACATGGACCCCTCCCTACAGTACAAGGAACTTTTGAAGATGCCACCAGCAAAACAACCCAAGTATTTAACATTTTTTAGGAAATTAATGAGGTTGAATATGTTGGGGACAAAGAATATAGTATTTAAGTCTGCAGACTGGCTGCCAGAGGAGATGAATGGTGACAGATCAGAAACTGAGACCTGTTTCTCCCTGTTTTCCTGCCCTAGCCCACTCTCTCAGCAGAAAGAAAAAGTATCTTCACTCTAGTTGGTTTAAACTAAAAAGTAAATCCCATATTACATGCACTGCAGCAGATATTTTGGAAGCTGGTATTTTTGAAATGCAAAATCATCATAAAGGTGAATTACAGATGTCCAAAGGAATCAGATTTCTTCAGCTCCCAAGGAGAGACCTTAAAAGGTTCCTATATGCCCAATTCTTAAAAAAAGAAACAAAACAAAACCCTTCTACATATTCTACAGCTGGTAGCCAAATTCCTTACCTAGAACTCTGGGAATGCAGACTGAAGCAATTCTCTAGGGAAAAAGGAAACACGAATACAGTTCATGCCCCTCTAACTCTGTGAAACAAGAACAAGGCTTTCCACCTGAATACCTTCATATAACTCATGCTGAAGGATACAAGAAGTCCTCTAGCTGCATATACCTCTGACCAGAACTTCCCTGTATCTTCAGCACTCCCCTATATCTTGTCAAAAATGCTACTTTACCTTACTTCCAAGACATAGTAAAAATTGCCATCCAACTTTTTAAGTTCTAATTTTTCAGTTTTAAATGAAAGCTAAAGCAATCAGATGATAACTGAACTGTATCACAGAGATGCAATTGAAAGAACTATAAAATTAATAGTGGATTTTGAAACATCTTAGATCACACTAATTTTAGACTATTCTATGAAAAGATGAAAGAGGAAAATGGCAGACAAGGGCACACTGATTTCTGAGGAATCATACAATGAAGAAACATGACTAGAAAATGATTGATTCAAGCTTGGGTGAAGAAATAGACCATGATTATTTTAAAAAATATATACATTTCCAAGTCTTATTATCATAGTATTGTACAGTCTCCAGGTGAAGAGATCCTTCACCTGAATGCAAAAACATAGCTCTACCTGGAAATGCCATACTTGGTCTCCAACCTGAGTGCTTCAGGAGTAAAAACCTATTCCTTATCCCCTTCTCTGACTTCTTTTCTATAACAGAAAAATATGTCCACACACCACCAAAGTCTAGCAAAGTTTCAAACATTAAACTCTTCTAAACAACATGCAAATGGATCTATCTTAAAAAAAAACACAAAAAGCAAGGATCTGTTTATGAAAACAGAAAAAATGGATTAAAATAGATTAAAACAGTAACAATATTACAACAATAATAATGGATTCAAATAAACTCTCTTCTGAGCTCTAGGGAAGCATAGTTTTAAACCACCCATTACCAAAACGGCATTTTCATTTCTTCACCATCTGACCCTAAACACAGAGGTCTGTGACATTCAGTAGGTTTGCACCAATATCTTTTATAAGATTTCTATTCAAACAAGAGCTTTAGGCACTGCCTGCATGATCAGGGTTTAAAGCCAAAACAAAACAGCAATTGCATGCTGACTGGAGAGCTATTTCAGGAAGAAAGCAAGCCATGAACACTAGTGGAGGAAGAACTCTTATCACTTTTTAAAAGGTTGAAACCTCAGTTTCACAGTTATCTGTAGCGGTCTGACAGATGTGATGACACTGCTTTTGCCTCTTTGCAGCTGTCAGTTATCTAACAATTATCTCTGACTGGTTTCACAGCTGTCCTGAAGAACACCTCAAAGCTGCCATGGAGCAGCTCTAACTCCACTCCTCAGGAATACCCTAAGGGAGTGGCTTCAAGAAGGACTGTTGGTCAGAGAGGTGGAAGCCCAGTCTCCCAAATCAAACCATGGGCCAAGAGGGGAGAACAGAGACCAGTGGTATCTTTCTTCCAGCAGCTATAACATTAAAAAAACCCCCAAGCCCAAACCACAGAACCTCCACAGCACACTGTCATAATGGTAACCTCCTGTATCCTAGAAATTCAAACACTTGCCCTGACAATATCAGTAGGATCTGCTTTATTGCAGTCCTTGGATGATTTTTGAGACAGGTGCCTTGCCCTGTACATCCATTTCTAGCCAGTAACAGCCTCATACTTCTTCAAGTCCCTATGCATTTCCAGGGTACTGATTTTATTCCTTTCCAGACTGGTAAGCAAGTCTGCCACAGTTTCTTCAGGGTAATAGTCCAGTTGTCTAAGCCTCTGTCTATCTGCCCTTTCTACAAGAATGGGAGGCTGGCTCTGGGAGCAGAGAGGATGCTGCAGTCTACAAACACACACTACTACATTTGCTGAGTTTCTGTCTCCAGCACTGTCGGCTTGGCATCCTCTACAGCACTGAATTCACAAACCAAACAGTGAACCTCCTAACTTCAACTCTACTTTCATGTATAAGCTTATTCATACTCATGCTGGCACTGCCTCTCCCTCATTAAGGAACTGCTGACACCTCTTCTGAACTGAACACATCTTACTTGAACCTACTCTACTTGCATAGATGCTGTTTATTAGGGAGGATGTATGCATTAAAATTTGATTTTTGTTTCTTCATGGTTCAGCTGTTCCTGCTGTTTATCTCCATCTAAAGTAACAATTAGCCAGTAGGAAAATTACTATCGTGTCGCAGAGGATTACAACTTCAGGTAGGCAATCAAACAGCAGGGCACCATGAAAACAGAAGAAACAGAAATGCTGTTCAGATACAAATGTCCTTGGCAATAGACAGAGGTGAGAGACGAGAAATGACAGCCATATGATTTATAGACTGAATGCTTCTTCAAAGTGTCCCATTAAGCATGAAGTATATAAAAATTTGCAAAAGCACATGCCACTATTTTGAGATTAATTTGCACAAATTACTGTAACAATATTATGCGACATCACAAACAACAGCTATTTCTGTGCTGTCATTTGAACTAGACTGAACATCAAATTAAAGCCAAACACATGGTATATTAAGAATGGGTATGATTGTTACTTATGAAAATAAACAAATCAGGAAACAGTTTCTCCCTATATTCCAGAGCCAACTTAACTTTTAAAATTTGGGATTTAACTGCCACAACATAAGTATGAAAAGTAACACATGCCATTTAAATAAGTATATTTGTATCTCTGCAAACAGGATACAATATGGCAAACAGATGCACAGGGTAAAAAAAAAGGCTATGGATGAGATGGAAATCTTTGTTTTCCAGATTACTGAGCAACTGGAGACTGAGACTTCAACCTACACCACCTTTAGACTAACTTTCATCAAAACACTCTAATGGGGATGAACTCTCTAAATCAAAATGTGGTTGATTAACTGTTAGCAATTAATCTCTTGCCCATCTAGTATGAAAAAAGTCAAAATCAAGTAAACAGAAAAATTATGTATGCAAGCACCACAGGCTATTGCTTCCCAGAAAGACTGAACACAGATAATAGTTACTGTAGTTAGGCTTACAGCATTACAAAAAAAACCAAAAAAAAAATCCTGTTTTCTTTCAGATTGTGCCCTGCAAGACAAGAAATTTTGTTGGAGCCGGGAAGTAGGATCAAATTTCTCAGCTACTTTAAGTAATATGCCCTCGTAAGGCACTCGACTGCTCTTTAAAACTGTATGAACATCCGTGGTGGTTCACCAGAGAAACACAAACTTCTCTCAAGTCCCAGCGCACCGCCAGCCCAGCTGAGAACTGAGCCTTCACTGCTCCCCTCGCTCCCTTGGCTGCGAAGAGAGGGTAGGTGCAGCACCAGTTCCCGGGCATTCCCCACTCCTGCACGCCGAACATGCGGGGCTCCGCGCTCCGCCCGCACCCCGCAGGATGGAACCGCGGGGGGAGAAAGGGACCAGCCCGGCGATGGGCACAGCGGGACCAGCCTGACACCGGCGGGGCCAAGCTCTGCCCCAGAGCCGCTGGTGCCCACGGACTGCTGCGGGTCCAGAGAGACATGGGGAAAGCGTGCGATAGTTTAGGTGGATCCTTTAGAGAGAAAGAAAAAAAAAAAAAAAAAAAAAAAAAAAAAAGAAAAGAACAAAACTTGAAAACAACAATGGGGCGGCTCGGGACGCGGCCGGTGGTCGTTGGCAGGGCGGGCTGCTCCCGGCGCGTTTCGGGAAGTTGCTCAGGAGCCGGGGAGGCGGCAGCGGCCGGGAGCGAGGGAGAGAGCGCTGCCCCCGCGCCGGGCCCCGCGCCCCGCCGGCAGCCAGGCCTCGCCGCTCCCCTCCCGCACGCCCAAACATGGCCCCTCGCCACCAACCCGGCAACTTTCCCCCTGCCCCTCCCGCCGCCGCCCGCCTCGCTCACCTCGCATCAGGGAACAAAAACTGCAGGCGAGTAGGCTGCGCAGGACGACCCCCATCTTCCCTCCCTCCTCGCTCTCACCGGCGGGGAGGCGGCGGCGGGGAGCAGCACCTCTGCTGCCAGTTCATGCTTCCAGGCGGGCGGGGGAGGCGGCGGGGAAGGGGGGGGAAAGGCGGGGAAGGGCGGCCGCGGAGATCCCCCCTCGCCGGTCCCTAGCAGGCCACCGGCCCCGGCGTGCCGCCGCGGGAGCAGGCGCTGCCCTCCATGCCGGCTACTGCTACTGCTGCTGCCGCCTCACCGCGACCGCCGCGGTCCTTCCCCCATCCACCCCTCCGCCGAGCGCGCACAGGCGCAGGGATACAGTCCTCCTCCTCCTTCTCCTCCTCCTCTTCCTTCTCTTCCTCCTCCCACGCCGTGCCCGGCCGGCTCCCGGCGCAGCGCCCGCCCCCCGGCACCGCTCCCGTCGGGGAGGGCCGGAGCGGAGGGGCGGGGGCGCGCACCTCCTCTCTCCCGGGCGGGATCGCGCACACCCCCGGCAGCCCCGCAGCCGGCAGAACCCCGGCGGGGCGCGCAGCCCGGGCGGGCTCCCTAAGGGAGGGAGGTGAACGGCATTACGGCACCCCCCGAGCACAGGGACGGGGCGAGGTGGGGGGCCGCCGCATTCCAGCGGGACTACTTTACCTCCCCTCGCCCCCTCCGCCGCCTGCGATGCGGTTCAGCCCTGGCCCGTGAGGACGGGACTACTTTCTGCCACAGAGCCGCGGCGGCGTCCGAGCGGCAGCACAAAGGCTCCGATGGTGATCCCGATCCCCATCCCGGTCCTGCTCCTGGAACGGGCTGTAACGCCGGAACATCGCCCGGGGGGCGGCAGGCAGGGTGGCTAAATTAGTTTTGTTACGGTCCGTCCCCCCGGTGTGCAGACTGAAGAGCAATAAATCCCGTAGAGCTGAGGGAGCAGGCGTCCCTTATCAGCAGGAATTGCTGCCCGGCTGATGTAATGATGCGTGGTTTATTTCCCAGCGCTTTTGGAGGTGCTCTGCGTTATTGTCCCCCCTGCTAAACTAAATGTGGTGGGCTGGGTTTGTGCTGCTTCGAGCAGTGTTACCAATAATACGTGTGGTCAATGTGCTGTGTTTAAACATAGTCTTTTCCCCTCTTGCATTCAAGTAAACATACCCTTTTCTTTCTGAAAGGCTAGAAAGTTAAGATTTTGTAATACACCCTCAATTGAAAAAAAACTTCTCTCCTTACCTTCTTTGTTCGTTCCTAATAAACAATGTAAAATGCGTCTTTCTTGCATTTCCTCTAGAGGAGAAAATCTACTTCATGATTTCAACACATTTAAACGTTTTCATTAAGTCTAGACGTCTACATCACATTCTCCCTTCCTCACAGAGTATGACAGCTGGTGAGCAGAATAATGATACAAAGCAGAACAACTTAGAGAAACATTTGAGGCACTTGCATTCCAAAATCGGCATTATTTTCAGGATTATTTGAAACTCACGGAAACATTTAACTTTTACCTTCATATGTGTTCAACATATATTTTCATAGCTTTTCTTGTTATTACAGTAGGAGATGACATCTGGGCCAGATAAAAGGCCTGGGCATTGTAGGCTGACTCT
Organism: Promerops cafer; assembly: GCA_013398275.1. Lineage (NCBI taxonomy): Eukaryota > Metazoa > Chordata > Aves > Passeriformes > Nectariniidae > Promerops > Promerops cafer. The sequence continues at coordinate 1,416,259 of VZSE01015526.1, forward strand.
AAAGGGCTCCTGGTGTCATGTGATATTATCAGACTTTCAGCTTTTACTGTGGAAAAATTTTAAAAATAGAAGAAAACAGAAGGGTTTTTTTAGGTGAAGTATATTTCTAACCTTCAAGGTTGCAAAAAAAGATTTTGAAAATGTAAACAATTCAGCTCAACAGCAATATCTGCCTGAAACCAAGTCTACATTACAAAATTTTGTCCTTGACTGTCTGCTGGGTGAAATAGCCCCCTCTGTTATTGTGCTGTCAGTTGGGAGGATTAGCAAACTCAAGCAAGATCCACATGGATAATGGATGGGAAGACTTGCCATATAAAAATGTACCCTGGAGAAGAGAGAACCTGTGTCCAACACTTGTTTGTCACCTCTAGATTTTGTAGGAGCAGGCAAAAGGAGCACACTTTTATATTTATTTTCACCATTTGAAATGAAAATGAGGTTGTGGTTGGTTTGGGGTTTTTTCCCCTCATAGTGTTTCTTTATACTTTTTCCATACTCATAGTGTTGCACAATCTGTCATTAACCTCTTGAGAAATATGGCAGATCTGTAATGAATTCTTTGTATCTTAATCCTACAGTGCACAGCTGAGTAAAACCTCAAGCGTGCACCCCTGCATCACAAAACCACATTTCTCCACATGCCATGCCCTCTCACATCTTATCTGTTTCTGCTGGAAACACTCTGGTGTCTTGACTATCTCCCTTGGGAGCCTGATCCCCTGCCTGATTGCTCTGACTCTTAAAGAGTTCGCTGCTGTCCAAGCTGACTGGTTTTATTTTTAGCTTTTTTGCCATTTTTCTGTAATTCAAACCCTTTCCTACTTGGATTTCCTCTGAGCCAGTTAATGATTATTGGGCTTCACCTCCCTCAGCCTAGCCCCTTTTCCTATAGCCTGCCTAGAATCGTCCTCTGTCTATTCCAGACCAAGTATCATAAAATCAAATAGAATAAAAAATAGAATCAAATAGAATAAAAAACCAAAATAGAATCACAGAATAGTTTGGATTGGAAGGGGCCTTAAAGAACATCTAGTTCCAACCCCCTGCCATGGGCAGGAGTATCTTTCATTGTTCCAGGTTGCTCTCAAGTCTAAGTCCAACCTGGCCTTGGACACTTCCAGGGATGGGGCAGCCACAGCTTCTCTGGGCAGCCTGTGCCAGGGCCTGACCATCCTAACAGAGAAAAGTTTTTTCCTGATACTTGACCTAGATCTGCCCTGTTTCAGTTTGAAGCCATTCCCCCTTGTCCTATCCCTATATGTTCTTGTAAATAGTCCCTCTCTATCTTTCTTACAGGCTCCCTGCAGGTACTGGAAGGTCCCAATTACATCACTGTCATGGTTTAGGAATGGTGCTTCCCAATTTAGTGCTCCCACCAAGACTCTCCAACTTATGCAGTCACTCACTCCCTCAAACCCCTTCTCCCCTCTGCAGCCAGGATGGAGAGGATAACTGGAGTCACAAAAGGCAAAGGTCATGGGCTGGGATAAGAACAATTTACTGGAAACAGCGATGAGATAAGAAAATGAACAGTAACAGCACTATAGTAATGACAGAGAGTACAAAAAAGAAACATTATTGCTCACTGTGGGAGCCCCCAACAACAGACAATAAATTGTTGCCTCTGGTTCAGAACCTGAGCCTCCCCACTTCTTTATTCAACTCAGTTACTCGACTGGAAGGACCCCCTTTCCCTCACTCCCAGCACTGAAAGAAGGTGCATAGAGTAACCTCCATGTCCTTGCCAGGGCCTCTCCTGGCTACTACAAAAATTAACCCTCCTGGCTGGAAGCAGGAGAGTCACCCTGGAGCCTTCTCTTTTCCAGGCTGACCAGTCCCAGTTCTTCTGCCTTTCCTCACAGCAAAGGTGCTCCATCCCTTTAATCATATTGTTGGCCTTCTCTGGACTCATTCCAACAGGCTGATGTCTTTCCTGTGCTGGGACCCCACTTCCCATGGGCCACTTCTGGGGCTTGTCTAGGTCCCTCTGGATTAGCCTGTCCTTCATGTGTGTCACTGTACCCTCAGCTTGGTGTTATCTGCAAACCTGCTGAGGGTGCACTCGATCCCTTCATCTGTGTTATTAATGAAGATACTTAAAGAACACTGGTCCAACATGGACTTCTGTGGAATACCACTTGTCACTGAGGTACATAAGGACTCTGAGCCATTGATCACTACCCCCTGCAAAAATGGCCTTTTTTTGAACCCTTTTCCCCATCAGTGCTTAGGATTCAAGACCAAGTCTATATCCTAAATGTTTGTCAGCTTTACTTCTAATTCATCCATGTAGCATTAACTGCATAACAGAGGCTTTGACAAAGTAAAATAGGAGGCAAGATTGCCACACACAAAAAAGCCTCCAACAAGCATGATTTCTCTGAGATTATTATGTCCCTTTATTTGAGCTTAAAGTCAAAGAAACTGGAAAGGGAATGTCTCTTATTTTAGTTAGAAGCTCCCCTTGTTGGTTGAGTTATTTTCATTCACCTTTCAAGAGAAACCTTGGTTTGCTGGCTCAAATCCAGCTGAGTCTGATAAACCTGGGACAGCTTTGCCCTTACCTCTGAACTTGGATGGTGGCTCAATGACACAAGAGCTTTCATGGGATTATTTCCAAAAATGGGTAAGTTCCCTGGTTTAGTTGGTCCCAGCTTCACGAGTAGTTGTGTCAGCTCCCAGGACAGCAAGGGACAGCAGCTGGAGCTCATGAAACCAGCAGCGACTGCCAAAGTCATTCTGCTTTTGAACTGTGCCCCGAGTTCGAGTGGAGTCAATGGGATCTTCTGTAGAACCAGAACCAAAGTCCCTAATGAGCAAAAGCTGTTAGAAGAAGATGGATGCTCAGCAAATGAATTTGTGGCTACCCACATCACAGAAGCCACTATCATAATTAGCTTTCTCACTGAATGTTTCAACAAGAATTAATGGGCATAGCGTGCTGAAATGCTGGTGCCTCTGAAGGCAATGGTAAAGATCTCACCGATTTCAAAAGGGCCAGGGTTTCATACTGAAACTCAAGCTCAGGTCCTCGTGCCCCCAGCAGGAAAGTCTGCAGCACAGGAGCTCGGGAAATGAGATGTAATGTTGCCATCCAATGATGCCTGTTACAACCATTTCACAGAACAAAATAGGACACCCTGACTTGTGACATCATCGTCATTATCTTGCCACATTGCTTATTTTATAAAGAAAAGTGTTTCATCCAACTCTTCCTCAAAACAAGGTCAGTTCTAATAAATGTGATAGAAATGCCTGACACAATTCATCCTATTCCAAGAGTGCAATAGGTTCACCACGGCATTCCTTCTTCAATGAATAGAGGACCAGATCATAGAATAATAAAGAATTTCTTCCTAATATTTGCCCTCTTTCAGTTGGAAGCCATTCTCCCTTGTCCTGTCACTAATGCCCTTACGAAAGGCCCTCTCCATCTGTAAGTCCCCTTCAGGCACCAGAAGGATTGAAGCCTCCTCTTCTCCAGGCTGAACGACCCCAACTCTCTCAACCTGTCTTCGTGGCAGAGGTGCTCCAGCCCTGTGCTCACCTTTGTGCCTCGCCTCTGGATCCAACAGGTCCACATCCCTCCTATGTGGGGGGCCCCAGAGCAGGATGAGGTCTCGTGAGGTCTCCAGGTGAGGTCTCATGAGAGCAGAATCACCTCCCTCAGTGATCATGTTTTCCTTCTTGAAGTTCCATCACAAGCATTGATACTTTTCCCCTCACTTTTCCTCCCATAACATATGAACTGCACCTTTTTCCCAGGATATAGGCACCTTACAAGCAGATTTCCTTGAACAGAGAGTTCAAGGAAATCATCTCGCTAGTCCAGCAATTTTCTCCAGGCATCAAACCCGACTTGCTTTTGCCATTACTACCACCACAGTCAAATCACAGCAAAAATTAGCACTTCCACTAATTCTGGGGCAATTTTCCCATCAAATAGCCCATCAAATCCCCTTTTTTATCACGTATGGAGTTGCCTTTTCTCCTTGTGTTTCAGTACTATTTTATTATTCCCCCCAACTCTCCTCTTCCCCCCTCCCCCCTTAATGCCCATCCTTTCTTTCCCATCTTCTCTACCAGAAGAGTCTGCCTGGTGCCCAGGATGAGAACTGTGTTTCTTTGTAACTAAAAAAAAAAGTCCTTACAACAAAAACTTGACAGAGGACAAGGCGCTGGAGTTCAGCAGCCCATACAGACAAGCTAGTCTAACAGAAATCCAGCAATATCCCCACAGGGAAATATGAAATAAGATGACCTGGAAGGCTTGGGCATTTTCTTTATGACTTTGTAGGAGCATTTGGACTCCTGCTGATGGTGCATTCAAGGTCAGGCTGTCTACCTACTACCTCTTTTCTCCTCTTGCATCTCCCAGGGAGTTGAAAACAGCACAGCCTGAGGATACGCTTCTTCAGCGGTCATGTTTTTTAGTGTGAACCGTGCAGGATTCTGATTTTAATTTGGCACTGCCCACCAGACCACAGGGCAAGTCCAAGACTTTCCTCATGAATATTTAGCCGTGGCTACATTTCAAAGCCATATTATAAAAATGTAATTTGAGAAAGTTACTGTTCTAAAATTTGTAAAGTGCTTTAATGCTATGTTGATACAGTGAAAACATCCTTTTAAAAGAGCTCACGTTTCAGGCTGACAGACACCAAAACACTATTTTGTTTTAGCTTGCTCAGCTTTTCAAAACCAGTCAGCATCTGGGCTCTATTAACCATAACATGCGTGCCTTTTAAGGAACAACAATTTAAGAATATTTCCTTTTCAACCCCCTTTCAAATCCCTTCAGCATTTTGCAATATGCATAATATTTAACAATTCTGCTTTGCACTGCAGCCTTTGAAGTTTAAAAATTAGTTACTGGTAAAGCCTTGTACATTTTCTTGCAGTCTTTTAGTCACAGGGATTAGTGACTAGAATTTATGCCTGTGGTCAAGAAAGGTAAGTTATTGTGTCACAATAATTAGCAATCTTTCCTACAACAGTTTTCAATCTTTATTGTGTGTCTTGTGTGTCTTACGGTGTGACACACCATGAGTGTGCAGAGAAGAGCTTATTTGCCACCTGCAGTAGCCAGTTCTGGGCTAAAGTACTCTACCATAGAGTTTATGGCAAGCAAAGAGATTCATCCCTCTTCATTCAGACTTTGCAAGGAAGAGTCATATTTAAGTTTCTTATTTGTATTTCTTATTTATAGCCATTTTCATATTATATTTATGTTGATACTAATATCTTTACTTTTATGTTCATATACAAATTAGCCTGCAGTTCAGCAAGGACACTAAGCACCTCAAGAACATGGTATCTCTTCAGGGGTGTTATTTTTATGAGCTGTTAGTCAAGTTCTCAAAATAGGCTAGAAAACCATGCTGAGTTCCTCAGAGCAGGAAAGATTGCCCTCTAATGGTTAATCTCTAGGTTTAATGTGTGTGATGTTTTATGAAGTGCTCCTGTTCTACATGATTTGTAAGGTAAGGCCATACTAATGCAAGATCTTGGAACAATTTATTATTTCAAGGAAAACCCAAATCTTTGTTATCCTCTTAACTGATGAATAAATTAATTATTAAAAACAAAGATGAAGGCATATTCTTGGTAACATTTCCATTAAACTACCATTAGCCAGGGTTTCTCAGAGGACGAGGAAGAGGAAGAGGAAGAGGAAGAGGAAGAGGAAGAGGAAGAGGAAGAGGAAGAGGAAGAGGAAGAGGAAGAGGAAGAGGAATTGCCTCTGACAATTCAGAACTATTACTCATACCGGATTTGACAAATTTTGTATTTCACTGTGGGAAATGTTTCAAGGTCTGAAAAAATGGCATGAAAAATATCCAGTTTATTTCAGTATCATAAAAGTTATTGTGAATGCCATAGAGATCTATCTCACTCTTGCATGAGTAAGCTTCAAGGATCAAAATCCTTACCGTTTTTTTTTTAAAAAAAAAAGTCTTTAAATCAACTAATCACAAGGCATTGCCTGTTACAGCAGGGATGCATGTGGGTCCTTAAGCTTGCACTGGTTGCATATATAAAGGTTTCTGTGGCTTATGGCCTGTAACTCATTCTTCATGTGATGAGGGGATGGAAGAGGCAATTATATAGGGCTGAAGTGTCATTCAGTGCCTTTCCATTTTCATTAGTTCTTTGAATAATTTGCTTGCAGTGTAGATTTCAATAAATACTCTTCCAATACAGCTGGCAACTAAATGTAGATAAGTGACAAAGGAAAACTCAGAAAAAGTCAGACCCAATCCCCAAATATATTTATTAAAAAAGTAGTGGCTGCTATGAAGATATTATTGAAAGATGATAATATTATATTTTAGAATAATTAGATTATATTTTCTCCTCTCAAGAAGAAACAGTGATTAGACTGAGTCTACCCAATCCATTCCTCATCCTTCCTTTTTCTACCCTCTCCCCAGTCAAAACCACAAAGACAGTATTTGGTCACATGGATCTTTGCATAAAAGACAGGGAATTGTGTCTGAATAGCCCTGACTCATAAAGCTCCTTCCAATGCCTTTTCAGTGTCAGCTTTGCAGTTAATGCAAGTTCTACTATTTTTTTTTCCTTATTGCAATTGTGAAAAATTTAATACCTTTACAACAATTTGAAAAGGGCTTACACAGAGCAAAATCCCCATTTAATCTCAGCATATTAAGAAATCTTTTTTTTTTTAACAATACATTTAAAGTGCTATTTTCCCAAAACATTTTTTTCTTTTGAGATAACCAAAGCTCTAAGTGTTGAAACAAGCTATGATTTAGAGTCCTATCTTCATTTGTGATTTAAGAATCCTGGCACTTTAACAGGAAGAAACAGCTAGGAAACTAGTGGCCTAAGGTACACTGTAGCAGTAAATCATTCAGTATAGGAAAAGGTGTTCCAGTCACCATAGTAAAAAACCCAAAACAATGGGAACCACAGACCAAACCACTTAAAGATAGGAGACAAAAATATTTGCAGACACTTGGCCTGGTCAAAATTCTGACTCTGACATTTCTGGTTTAGACACCTGCTGCTTTCACCCTGTGCAGCCCACAGACTACAGCAGACTCCTTGGCATTACATGGGAGAGTTAAAAAGCTTTTCCAGGAAAAGAGGGTAAAATGAGTCAGCTTTGGCTAAACCAAGAGCTGATTCCAACTGATGCTCGCTTTAGCTGTATAAGCCCACTGTTGGGTGGAAAGGTTTGCAGGCTCCCTGCAGGAAAATGAAAACCAAAAAAAAAGTAAGACAAGAGAGGACTGAGCAGAGAAGAAGGAATGCCAACCAGAGGAAAAAACAAAACAAAACAAAACAAAACCCAAAACCAAAAAACCAAGCCATACCAAAAAAAAAAAAAAAAAACAAAAAAAAAAAAAAAAAAACAAAAAAAAAAAAAAAAAAAAAAAAAAAAAAAAAGAAGAAGAAAGGAAGAAAGAAGGAAAAGGAGGGGACTAAAAACCAGCAGAACCACAGCCCTCACAGATGCCACACCTCTCACAAACTCCACAGCCCTCACAGCCCCCATAGCCCTTACAGCCCCCATAGCCCTTACAGCCCTCAGAGCACCCATAGCCCTCACAGACCCCAAAGCCCTCAAAGACCTCCAAGACCCCAAAGCCCTCCAAGATCCCACAGCCCTCACAGCATTCAAAATGCCCTGAGACCTCACAGCACTCATAGCACTCAAACACTCCTTAGCCCTCACTGCCCCTCACAGACCCTATAGTTCTCAGAGACCCTATAGCCCTAACACCCTTCACAGCCACCATAGCCCTCACTGACCCCACAGCCAGCACAGCCCCCCCTACCCTAAGAGTAGGCACTGGTGGCATTGAAAAGCTAGATTTGGAAGTTTTAAACATATAACTTTTTTATTAATATGTTTTTTCTGAAACTGAAATTTACCATGCATTGATAAACTCTGATTAATGTTTCATTATCACATGAACAAGCAAAATAAAATTAATTTACATTATATTGGAAAGCTAGTCTCTCACAAATTCCATGCATCTCTTTTGTACAGTGACTTGCTGTATCTTCCCAATTTATTGTTTGTTGCTCAGGATAATCTTCTTCTATGTTCCAAATGCCTGATGGTTTAGATAGTCAGGAGATGCTCCAGGGAGGAGGAAGCAACCTGTACTGTACCTGCTTGCAGCACACAGACACTTCTTTGATTGCTGCTTTTGCTATTGCCAATGCTCCTGAAATAATTTTCATTACCATCACCAGGGATAACCATTTTTGGCAGCTGCAAAAACATCCCAGCACTTAACTACACTTAAATTCAGTCTTGAGATGGAGCGTCCAGCATATTTCTGAAAAGCTGCCTTGCATAGCAACTCTGCTAGATGTAGCATGTGGATAGACTTCAGCATTCAGGCTTTCACTTTTCAAACTCTACCATCCTTTATAATGTTCACTTGAATGGGGTCTACCATTGCTTTATGATTTGGCAGTGTAGGAAAGCCACATGTGTATCTTGTTTAGCAGGGAGAAGAATGGAGTGAGCTGTTCTCATGGGTTTAAAACTGTATCTCACAAGTGAAGTATTTTTTGCCCTTTCTAAAGCAGAGCACTCAGTAAAGGCAACATACAGTGTGTGCCAAATCTGGAGTCTTTCCAGAAGTACTGCCTGAGTTATCACATGGTGGAAAAACATTTGAACTCCTTATTTCATGCCCTGGGGCCAAAGAAGGACAACATTGTCATAGTTAAATAATCAGAAGCACCTGGAAAATGTTCTACAGATTCTTTCAGAAATTTTACCTCTGGGCTGAGATGTTCTGTCATCCTGTAGGGCAATTGTTTTGAACAGTTAATGAGCTTCTAAGTGGGAGGACTTGACTTATAAATATGTGCTGGAAGACCTCCCACTGACACCAAGGGGAACTGCACTGACAAAGACACATAACACATGACCACTGTAGTAAAGGGATCATCTCATTCACAGTTTACTCAGATGACCCATACTAACCTGGATCCTTACTTGGAGGATCAAAAAACCTTGCTTGTAGGATCCAAATACTTACAAGTTTTTCAGTTGGGTTTCAGGGTAGGGAAAAAAAGCTCTTCATAAAAGCAAACAGAAAAATATACTCAGAAACTAATTGAACAGCAGGCAAGCCTATAGGACATCTGTGTCACAGTGAGGGGGTTTCCAGCATCTTCGCAGCACAAGAATGTATGTTTAAATTTTGTGCAAATTTTCCATCTAGGTGTTGTTGAGAATTGTTGCAAAAGTCTCAGTGTCAAAGTCTAAGCTCCAGGTCACATCCTTTCTTCACTGCAAGTGGAAGCACAGAAAAACCCTGGTGATGTTCCCGGTAACTTTCAGCCAGAATTCAGCTGCTACTCTGAGGTAGATGGTACCAAAGCATCTTATAAGGAGTTATTTATATAGCAATCCTTACCATCATAGCATTGTGATGAAACACCCTTGCAGTCTTCAGAGTGAATGTTCAAATCAGCAAATGTTTCAAAACATTCCTTATGGTTTAGACAGTTGTTCTGGATGTTAACTGCTTGTTAAATTTCTTTGAGAAAATACAGAGTGCCCAAATTATCTGATTACTACTCCTGGATATTACTGGCATGACAGAATTTTCAATTTTCTTGGTCAATTTTCTATTAAAACAAAGTGAACCAAAAAGAAAAGGGATCAGAACAGCTTGAACATCTAAACTCTTGCCACTTAAGAAAATGACATTTTATAGGCTGGAAGGAGAGGTGTAAAAGTTAATGCATGACCCTCAGGCCTTTTTTTTTTTTTAATAAGTGAGACAATATACAGGAAACAGTGATACAGCATAGTTGTACTGAAACTTAAAAATACTTTTATACTTTGTTTATAATACAAAACACAAAGGTGACAAAGAGCAGCAGTTTTATGCTTTGTGTTTTGACATCCTCAACAAGTATAGAGACCAAAAGGAAGAAAAGCAAATTTACATGGTGAGATTAAGCGTAGGCTTTCTGAAGAGGAAGAAAAATGTTCAATATATCCTAGCCCTTCAGGAGACATACCTATCAAGACACTGGGAAAGCATCTGGGAACAGCATGTACACTCCTGAAGGGATATGCAAGACTTCAAGGATGAGGGGATGCAGCTATCCCACAACTATCAATGAACAGGAATGTAGAGAAGTGTATTACCTTTATGAGAGGATGAGTAATGCACAGGGAGAGCACAGCTGTCTAGGCCCATTTCAGGAGGGTGACAGAAGAAAAGTCTACAAAAGTACAGCTCTCTGTATGATGGGATACTGCATGGCAACTGCTGACTGCAGCACTGGCACTTTAAACTCCACATTTTTATCAGCATGGAGTGTGGGATGGTAGGATCAAAGCATGTCACCAGATTCAAATCCACCAAGATGGTTTTGCAGGAGGCAGGAAAACAAGATCCAGTTTTGAAACTGCCTTCTCATGTAATTCATTTTTTTGTGGCTTTATTTCCTTGTTTGTTTGTTGGGTTTTGTTAGTTGGTTAGTAATTTACTTGAAATAATCCTGAGTATAAGCATTTCCTACTCCTACAGGAGTTAAAATGAACTGAAGCACTATTTGCAGAGAACACACCATGCTGAGTTTGCAGCCCTTTGAGGTAGGGACTTCGCACCCTTCTCATGCATCTCAAATAGATCCACAATTCATTTCTTCATGATCGTTGGCAGTGGTTATAAAATTTGGGCTATTTGCTTTACAGTACAATACTACAAGACAGTTTTGTTCATGTCAGTCTATATTTACACACCTTATGTTTGCTGAGCACTATAAAGCAACAACATGAAAACAAGCAGCTACAGAATTTATGACACTCTCCAGGTGACAAGAGTCAATCAGCTTTTGGCCTGCTGCCATAACAGAACTGGTTACCTCCAGAAAGAGTCACCCCAATGTGAGGCTTGTCATCACAGCGTGGTGATTAATCATCCAGTTCCATGTGTGGTGCACAGTGAAGATCACAGGAGATGTCAGTGGAAAAATAGAAGAGTACACAGAAGTTTTAATGTTGGAAAGCATAACAAATTGGATGGATTTTTTTAGTTACTTTGTCTCGCTCCTTTTTGATTCATAATACAAGAGCCTTATCCAGGCAAATAAATATGCTCCAAAAATGCATATAATGAAGCATCATAGTGAAAAGAATGATGATGGGAAATCTCTCTCCTTCTCTGTTAACTGGAAATGCCAATACATGACTAATAATCCAACCTGATTCAATGTTATTAAAATAGAGAATATGCTTATTTTGTTGTCTTCTACATTATATGATATAGTAAAAAGTTTAAAAAATGTGTGTATTTAATCCTCTGCCCAGACCCTTCAAATAAAGAAAAAACTTTCTTATAAAACCTTTTTGCAATGAAATAGCCATCGTTTGGAAAGTTAAAAAAATAAATTAAAACGTTTTAAAATCATCAGAACTCCTCATAACTTGTCAATTCTATTGAATAAACTGTTGTTGCCCTCTAGTGTTCAAACACAGCTTGTAAAGCCCCCTCCAGAAAGATGCAAACTGGTCAGCTATCAATTAACTCCCCGTTAGTTTGTAATCCAACATGATAAATGGATGGGAAAAATAATTTTTAAAATGTGTTTCAGTACACCTGCCTAATACCTTGTTTTCTTTACTCGAGCATAAAAGAAGATCTTTTATGTAACAACTTCTAAAGTTGTTTGTTTTACTCTAATGTTGTGAAAGGCCAGTGAGGTCAGCACCCTCACCAAATCAGTCATGGTGCTTGACGCCTCTCAGCTTTACCTCTGCCATTCACCGTGCTGGGCTGGAGGGCAGTTCCTAATGACATTGGCCACACTGGTAATCAGAGAGTGGTTTGGGTTGGAAGGGATCTTAAGGATCAGCTCATTCCAACCCTTGGCCATGGGCAGGGACACTTTCCACTAGACCAGGTTGCTCCAAGCTCTGTCCAACCTGGCCTTGAACACTTCCAGGGTTGCAGCAGCCTCAGCTTCTCTGGGCAACCTTTGTCAGGGTCTCACAACCCTCACAGGGAAGAATTGCTTCTCAATATCTAATCTAAACCTTCTTTCTTTTGGTTTAAAGCTATTCCCCCTTGTCCTATCACATGTCCTTGTAAAATGCCCCTCTCCATCTGAATACATGACCTGTGCTCTGAAGAATCCTGAGATACATCTGCTGGTTTCTCTTGAGTATTTTGCTACTGTACCATAACCATATCAATTAATACCAACCCCCTTTCCCTCCAACAAATTATTTATTGCAGCAGAAATGCACAGTGACCATTCAGGGGTTGTTCTCAGCATCTCTCCTGCTGTGATGGCACCAGCAACATAGAAAGCTTCTAATGAAGGTTGCAGTTCTTATGAGAGAAAATTATGGTCAACCTCAGATCTGCATCTGCATTTTTACAGCTAGGCCTAGTACTTATCATTCTGTGAATTCATTTCCCAAAAATGTTCCTCCTTGTTATGTTCCTTGACCAGAAACCTCTGAAAATGGTGAGAAGAGAAGAGAAGAGAAGAGAAGAGAAGAGAAGAGAAGAGAAGAGAAGAGAAGAGAAGAGAAGAGAAGAGAAGAGAAGAGAAGAGAAGAGAAGAGAAGAGAAGAGAAGAGAAGAGAAGAGAAGAGAAGAGAAGAGAAGAGGTGTGGTTAAACAAAGCACAGTCAACAAACAAGCTGATAAATTTGAGGTACATTTCTTCTGTAATTTTGTTCACTTTTAAGAGGTTATCCAGACTGCTTTTCTTTTAACCATTGTCAGACTTAAACAATGTAGCAGACCAGCTGGTTTTATATATATAAAGCAATTTGCAGCCTCCATATAGTAAGAATTCAAGTTCTTGACACAAGGAACACTGACTTTTCTTTGATCTCTGAATAATGGAATTTTCAGAGAATTTTCTGCATTTAGTTATTTAGAGCTTTCAGAAAACTTGCCTTGAGGCCATCTTTTGGATCACACCTGCTTCCCACCACACTAAGCTCGACAGATCTAAGAATCTCTTGGATGTGAGTCAAATTTCATATTTTGTAATAGAATTGTTTCCTTGCATTCATGAGGCACTCTTCCTTCTCTGCCGTGATGCTTGTTGTTGATTATGCCACCTGACATGAATGCTTTGAAATCCAGCCTTTCATTCTAAAACCAAGTTTAGACTGACTGTACGCAAAGGGAAATTTAAATAACATGAACTGGAAGTTGTGTGGCAGTAGATGCTCCCACTTACTCTCCCTGTTGAAGAGTCAGGAAAACATAAAATCATAGAGTTGTTTGGGTTGGAAAAAAACTCGAATATCAAGACAACTCAAATATCAAGATTACTAAGCAGCTGTGCTTCTTACCAGCCACATGAAGGGGATGCTAGAAGTGAAGAGGGTGTGCTTGGAGAGCACTCACATTTGCAGTACGTAGTTTTAAGGATCTCTGTGATGTATGCAGAAGAACTTTAAAGATATGTATATAACCATAAACTATATTTAGATAAGGAAAATTAAATTATGCCATATGTAATATAGTTTTTTCCTGTTTGTACCTAAAACCATTTAGATGCAAAGCTCTATTACTAAATATTCCTTTAAAGCTACAAATAGGGTCAATAGGATTGCCAGGCAATTGTGTAACACTGGCATTTGGTGCAAATAGCACTGAAAACACCCACGTGCTGCACAGGTACTCAATTTATTAGGTGTACTTCAATTTCACTAATCTTGTCATAGTACAGATTAAGCTCATGAAATGCTTTTTCTCCTTAAATATACGACCTTCTTAGCTTAACTTGGATTTAAATGTTTACTCTCAGGATTTAGTTATAAATCAAAAATGACAGACATTATAGCTCAGCACAGACAGAGTGTTCCTTCTCACAACCAAACCCATCTCCTGTCTCCTGCTTTCCCATTAGAGCCCAAAAAAGGAATCCATCCTCTTCTGAGATTTCAATATCTACTGTTCCATTTCAGAGTTCTCCTCTCAAAAGTGAGAGATGCTCCTCAAAATTTTATTCCCCCTCCCAGTCAGACATCAGCATACATTCCATTGATCAAGTAATCCAGCCTGGTGTAATGCCTCTGCTGAAGAGATTCATGTATTTTCTTCCCTTTCAGCACAATAATGAGCAACAAGAATATCACCCCAAAAAACAAAGCTGCTACAAGGCTGCTTTTTCCCCCCAGCCGAAAGACACCTTTCCCTCCCAGAACACCTTCTGACAGGGAGCTTTCTGAGTCAGATGGGTCATAACCCTGAAGGTCATTTTGGGAAGATGCGGGGGAATCACTGGACAGAATGAAACCTGGAAAAGAGAGGCGGGTCACATGGCTGGTATCACTGGAAGAGACAACTGTTGGCTCAGGAGCCATGGCTGGAGTCCTTAGCCCTGATGGGGCAGTAGCAGACCTGGAATTCGTGGTCACCTGCTTTGTTGTAGAAGCAGAAGCAGAATTTGTGGGCTTGGGAAGAGGAACATGAGTAACAGTGATGCTGGTGGCAGAGACAGCAGGTTTAGCTGCAGTGGCTGCAGCAGGCAGAGAGGCAGCTGTGGTGGGTTGGGTTGTGTTTGGCATAGCAGCACCAGGATGCAGAGAGGTTGTACGAGACTCCAGCTGGGCAGTACTTGTCAGCAGAGGAGTAAGAGAAGCACTGCTGGTTTCAGGAGCACCTGCCTGAGCAGTGGTGGGGAATGAAGCATTGGAGTTTCCAAATGGAACAGCAGAAGGTGTGTTTGGTGACAGATTAATTACCTTCTGCCTTGAGATGGGGTATGAACTCTCAGACTGTTTTGCTCTTTGAGATTCAGGAAAAACTGTATGAAGTTCCATGTTGTCCAAATGCTTGCCTATGTGGTTCAGGAGTTCAGATGCCCGATGAAAGACAGATTGCTGCAAGCTGGCAGTGTGATTCTGGTGGATATTCTGACTGTGAGAAATAAAGGTTCCAGCATCTGAAGGCAAAGAATACTCATTTGGAGAAAGGTTCTCAGTTTTGATGGATTTATCCTCTGGGGCATGAATGTCTGGAAACAGAAATACTGGTATTTAATTATTAAATCTATTTTTTACTAATGTAGGCATACTCTATTTGTATTTCTTAGAAACATTTATGTAAGGGGGCTCTAAGAGATAATGACTAATGAAACTTCCAATCTTTAAAATATGCACAGTAACATTTAAATTCTATGTCATGAAAGCTGTCAGCCTCAAGCCTAGTCACATAACAGTGTTCTGTGCAGAAATACCATACAAATAATAATCCTAAAAGCTACCTGATTTTACAGTATTTCTTCTACATTATTTACATGATTTACAGGTATTATAGAAAGTATTTGGCTGAGCATGAGCTCTTGGAAAGACAGGCTAGTTGTCAATTCATATTATATATATATACATTTTTAAACAAAAATATAGAAATATATATAATATATTCATGATAACCATTCAGCTGCTGCAAAGAACATTTAGAAGAGAACATGCTCTCAAGTAGTTCTGACTCTCACTCATCTCTTTTTAATATTGAAGCCAAAAGGTTTGTTAACTGCACTGGAATTGAAATAAATAAAGCAGTATCTTTCCCCCTTTTAGCTTGGTTTTCAGAGTTACCTCACACAAACTCTCATACAAAAGAACAAAGTTTGAAACATTTGTTGCTACCGACACTGCTCAGGTGCTACCTTTGAAAACTCATCAGGAACATTAAACAAGCTAGCACAATCTTTCCACAATTAAATGTTCACAGGAGATCAAATCTACAAAATGAAAAATAAGTGTTAAATGCAATCAAGTTGTTCTCTCAGCATTGCACTACATGCCAAACAAAAGTGTAAGCATGATTGCATTTCTTGTTTCTTTGTTTGAAACCCCGATGTTCTTCTAGGGGAGAAAGAGCTGGAGGAAAGTGTAATTATAGTAATAATTTTACAGAAATACAGTTCATTTGTTGCACATTGTTTTTGCACAATTCCTGTGTGATTTTGATTGCACAAAATACTTGGTAACATTACATGACTAATCTTTCTAAATATCATACTGTTGCTCCTTGCATAGTTCCTCTTGGAAAAGTTCTCTTTTTCAGCTCAAGTTCGGTCTCTCAAGCAGCCATACAGAAATCACCTTGGCAGGACAGTCTAATTATCAGTTTCTTATCTGAGCTGTTTAAACAGGTCTGGTGCAAGTCAGTGTCAATCAACAAATAGGCCTCACTGTTAAAAATACCACAGCACAGGCCTCAGAGCAAGAAATTCCTGAGTGTGCAGCTCACATGCCATAAAGCTGAGTTTAGAAAGTTTGCTTCTGCACTTCAGGTTCCCTAACTGAAAGCAGAAAATAATGATTATTTATTATTACTGACAATTATTCATCAGTGTAGCATGGGCCCTTTAAATACATAGCTGGCTACAAGGGCATGATATTTCCATTGGTTTTTGTGATACTTTTCAGCATTATGTACATGAAATTTTCCTTCTTGACTATATCTAGATGGAAACATCTTCACTTTGTTTTAAGCAAGGACAAATTATGAGGATTTCTGAACCTAATGTGAAGGAATATTATAAGGGTTGGGACATTATTCCAAGCTAGAAGCTGGGCCCACAAAGGAGCTCACCACACACCTGCCCATCCATCCTCCACAAAGAAAAAGAGCAATATTTTCAAATCATAATGCTTGGCTTAGAACACTTCACTAAAAATATGACCCCCAAACAGTTCCTGGTCACTACTGAAAGTTCACAGGTACAGAAGTCATCTGGTGGGAGGGCTGATGGCTCTCACTATTATTTACCTGTAGTTATCTTGTAGCTCACAAGTCCTGTTGCAGGTTTCATTGGACAAGCCTCAGTGCTAGGACAGTAAAACAAGTAGCAGTTTGGATGTGTACTTGTTCTTGCAGCATAAAAAATAATCAAATTACACTTCTTGTCTCCTGCAAAACAAAGTAAAAGCCTGTTTCAACAATAAGAACTTTTATAGCAGTATGGTAATGAGATCTAGTGTGTTAACTTTTGCTCATGTAAGAGGAAAACTACTAACACATAACATTCCTACAGGGCAAACAGCCAAGGACTGCAGAAGAATGGCCCAGGGCCAAAATATGAAAGGTCACACCTTCCTTTTCCTGTACAAATAAAGCTGGGGAAATTACAAGTCGAATCTCTCATCCTCCCCTCACCCATACAACACTGGCACCACTTTATACAACAATTTCTCACTAACAAATCCTGATAAATCTGAAAACCTCCTTGATATGCTCACGGGGAAGAAAATAATTTAGACATTTTTCCTTATTACATCCCAGGAATCACTTGGCTAGTTGCTGCTTTGGGGGTCAGCTTCACCACTGTCACTTATACTTGTTCCTCTACCTCCTACTGCTCCAAGAGCTTGATTCAAACCAGCTGTCTCAGAGGGTGAACATTCTCATTCTTGGCTAAAATTAAATACAGTGCAAAATGTCTGCTACTTTTAGTGCATCTACTAAATACAGCTTACGCACCTTCGGTGGTCGGGATTTAGGAGGTCTTAACACCTAAAACTAACGCTGTTTCTGTGATGCAACTATTTTCCCGAACACTACGGGGTCTTGCGTTAAGATCTAACATCTACTGGCAAAAGAAGGTAGCAGCCGCAAGCTGAAACTAAGCGCAGCCCGAATGAGAGGGTAAATTCCGTGCGGAATACGGAGAACACCAGCAGCTGGCCACCCCGCCCAAACTCCAGAAGTATTCTCCCAGGCCGTGGCGAAGAAGGAGGCCGAGGTTACCTGCGAGCCGGTGCCCCGAGCAGCAGGCGCGGACACACGCACCCGCGCTGGGGACGCGCAGCGGCTCCGCGCCCCGGACGCCGCGGGGCAGGGACAAGTCTATATCGATGATGGAATTCTCCACCTTCTCCGCGGAGCAGTCCTGGCTCAGCGCCGGCCCGGCCATCACGCAGGTGATCACCAGCAGGCGAACCGGCCAGCGGCTGCCGCCGCGGGACATGGTGACCCGGACTGGTCCCCGCGGGGCTCCTCCAGCACGGCCGGGGTTCGCGGCCAGCGGCAGCCGGGGGAGCCGCGCCGAGGGGTATCCGCTGCTACCGGGGCGGGCACGCGTTCCTGGGGCACCTTCGGGCTAATCCCGCCCCCAGCGCGGGGTCACGAAGGCAGCGGCGGAGCCCGGCCGGGCTCGGGACGGCTCCTCGGGGCAGCCCGGGCTGTCTCGGCACGTCCGGGAGGAGGGGCCGTGGGAGGCGGGCCCGGGACGCCTGCTGCCCTTCTCCTCTTACTGGGCCTCCTGTTTACCTACCTACCTACCTACCTGCCCTCCCCTTGCCTTCTAGCCTGCCCTCCTCCTTCCTGCCCTCCTCTTCTCTTGCTTCTTTCTCACTGCCCGTCATTCTCCTGTCCCATTCCTGCCTTTTCTCCTGCCTGCCCTCCTTCTCCCTTGCCTCCCCATTGCTTCCCCCTTCCTGCCCACTTCCTCTTGCCTGCCCTCCTCCCTTGCCTCCCCATTGCTTCCCCCTTCCTGCCCTCTTCCTCCTGCCTGCCCTTCTCCTGCTTTCCTCCTGCCCTTCTCCTTCTGCCTGCCCAGAGGGGCTGCGAGGGTATTCCCGCTCCTACAGCCGCTCGCCGGCCCCAGGGGCTCTTCCTGAGCATCAGACACAAAGGCAAAACCACCTAGAGAAGCTCTTGGTGGTCAGGCTGATAACGGTTTTACCCACAGTCAGACTTTTTCTCCATCTGTGATCTGCTTTTGGAAGCTGTAATGAAAGCGATTAATATGCATATCCTGGACTAAATGGACATGGACATATTTCTGTGTGTGTGTAAAAGACTCCTTGCTGCCTGAGTAATCCTGTTCAAATCACAGCCAAGCACAAGATGTTTGCGGAATGGGAAAAAAAAAAGAACAGAAAAGCCTATCTACTGGGACCCTGACTGGTGTCTTGGCCATTCTTTTGTCAGCTGTCTCAGTGCAATTGCTTGCTTAAGTAATACTTTTGCTTGGAAATTTTTCCTGTCCTCTTTTAAATTTTTTTTTCTTACTATTTTGGGGTAGTATTTAGGAGTAAAAGTAGACCAAAGGAGTACAAAGAATAGAAGGATTATAAGACAAATTCCTTCTTTTTCAGGAAAGAGACCATTTTCTTTTTAGAGATGTGCATTACCTGAAGAGATCTCAAAGGGCAGGTTAGTTTATATATTGTAATGGTTAGATGTCAAGGATTGGCTGGCTGTCTTATTCCTCATGCCCAGTCAGTCCCCTTTGTCAATACTGCTGGGTGTTGACTTTTATTTGGACATGAGTGTTGTAAGAGACTGAGCCCACCATCTCATTTTGCATCACATGGCCATCTTGGTGCAATTAATAATGCTTATTTGTGATTCTCGCAGTCTTGGATGTCAGGGATGGTTTCTTCTAAAATTTTCCCCTGCACTTGTTTAAGAAAATGTTCCATTCTAGCCCAGCTTCTCTCTTTTGGTAACCTGGTGGCATTATTTTCACTGTTAAAAGAAGAAGTCCTAAGAGAATCTGAACATTAAGATGTTGCCTACTAAGTGCACCACACAGTGAATGAACAGGGGGAATGAATACTAAAAGCAAGCATAGATGCTTGCTTTGTATTAGACAAATACCTGCTATGCCCCTACTATGTATTAAACAAAGTTGCAGCTGTCACCTGCCTTTGCCTATGTGGAGGTGGTGGAAGAAGCTGAGCAGAAAGAAGCTGAAAAATAAGGCTGAAGGTCTGGCTGGGGTGGTCAGAACTGGAGGGTGAGGAAACTGGTTTTTCACCTGAACTGTTGGGATGGTGAATGTGAGAATATGCACAGAGACTGCTGTGGTCAAACAGGCACAGACGACCATAGGAAAATGAGAAGGGCTGATGTGATCTATAATATAAGCAGGGCAGAAAAGATACTGGGGATAACACAACTGCCACAGTCCAGCCAGCATGGCAAATTTCTGCTCTTTCTGCCTCTTCCTCGTGGGGCAGGCACTCAGTGTCCCTGGGGAGACCAGAAGGAAATTGGTCAGGCTGCTGAGGTGTGGGGAAGCCAAGGTCCATCAAAAGCTATGCAGAAACCACATCCACTGGGCTAGGAGAGAGTCAGTCTTGCTCAGCAGCTGCTGTGCTCCCTTACCACTGCAATGGGAAGAAAGGGAGGCTGAGAGAGGGACACCATTAGCTCTTAGACTAGCTTAGTGACTTAGCTAGGTCACTAAAGGTGTTTTCTGTAGAGCATCTCTCTGCTTTGGAGCCAGTGCCCTACATGGTGAAACACTCGGGCACAGAAAAGATGAACCTCTATTGTAACCTGTTCTTCTAGGTTACAAAAGTACATATTGCAGCATACAGCCTACAGCTAGCAGCAGGTTCTTTTGGATTGGGATGGCCTTCCCATAGCTGGAATCTCAGTAACAGTGCTGAGGCGCAGTTCTCACGAGATAGGAGCATCATTCTTGTGTGAGGTTAAATCTTGGTGGCAATTAGCAAAGGCAGCCAAGAGAAACGGTGCTGAGTTCAGTGCAGAGCTTTGGATGATGTTGGGCTTTGGGCGACGTTGGGCTTTGGGTGTGAGCAGAGAACAGGCTTGTTCAGAAACCAGCATGGACCAGTGCTTTTCTTATTTATAGACAATTCTTCTGTTATAGACAACTGCATCATGTCTTTGCTGATTTGACTGTCAAATATGAAAACAGTAAGTCTCAAATCTCAAAGTACGTTTCCTTCTCATTTACACTTGTGTTTTTTTGAGTTTTTTAAATCTTGTTTTCCTAAGCCTGAGCTGCCTGTGGACTTTTGATCTGTGCTGCTTTTCCCACACTCCTGGCACGTGTCTATAAGGGCTGCTGGTGATGGGTGTTGCCCACACTGCTCTGCTCTGTGCTCAGCACTTTGGGCTTTGGCAGGTTTGCCTTGGTACAGAAGAATCAATACCTTTAATTAAAAATCACAGAATCACAGAATTGTTAGGGTTGGAAGGGACCTCTGAAGATCATCTAGTCCTGCCCCCCTCCCCAGGCAGGGTCACCCTGAGCAGGTGGCACAGCGACCCACATTCCAGGTGGGTTTGGAATTTCTTTAGAGGGGAAGACTCCACACCCTCCCTGGGCAGCTGTTCCAGTGCTCTGCCATCCTCAATGGGAAGAAGTTCTTTTTCATGTTTAAATAAAACTTCTCCTGTTTTAGTTTATGGCCATTGCTCCTCATCCTGTCACTAGGCACCACTGAAAAGAGTCTGGTTCCTCTTCTTGGCACCCCCTTTAAGATATTTATCTGCATTAAAGAGATCCTCTCTCAATTGTCTCTTCTCCAGACTAAATGGGCCCAGCCCGCGCAGTGTCTTTGTAGCAAGGCATCTCACCCCTCACAAGAGCTTATTTGTTATTAGTTAACTGGTCAGACAACTCAAAACAGGACAAGCTGTCTTGTAGTGAGGTCATTTTGGGGCCATGGGGTTAACAGTGGCCTGGAATCTCCCAGCTGCCAATAAACATCTCACTGTCAAAGTGAGATCTGGAAACAAAAGCTGGATTTCTGACTGACAGATACCTCACTTTACAACTATAAAAGGCACACCAAACTTCCACAAGGCAGAAATCTTCTACACATTTCCCTGGAAATGTGTGGAGTTTCTCCCCTGAGCAGGGACACTGCTTTGCAGATACTCTTTTGGAGGCTGAGTGAAGGTGTCTGTGAATATAATTGACCTTTCAGTAGGAATTTACATATCACTCCTAATACTATTTCTTTTGCCAGTTTTAACAGAGGTACCTTGATATCGTGCACTGTTTTATGTTATGCTGTAATCTACCCCTAGTTGTTTTTAGTTTTATACTGTGTAGTAAGTAATTCTGATTAAGATCTTTTGTCTGTTTATCACTTCTCTGTTTAATAAATAATTCATTTATATAAATAGACCTGATCTGACATCACTAGAAGTAGCAGGCCAGAGTGAGTCCTTACATTTAAACAGTTGCCAATACCTGAGCTAGGGCAAAGCTTATCTAAAAGCTCCCACTCCTCCCATGGCACTCTTCTTATAAGACAGATGCTCCAGACCAACATCATCCTTGTGGCCTCTGCTAGACCCTCTCCTCACCAAAAACTGGGAAATGGGCTCTCTCACTCAGTTTGTTAGGTTAGAAAGCTGACATTACTTTATTCAGCACAGAAGTACATGGGTATTGCCTCACCAAATGTTAATCAGTTATCAAAACTTTTGACTGTTTATACGTTTTGGTAAACAAAGGAATTAGTGTTCATTGGTTACCAGTTACGTAGTTCTCTTGTTAATTAGTATTCTATCTTCTATTGGTTAATGATTTGCTTGCTTTTCATATTAATTAGTCCACATGCTCAGTTCGTCTCTTCTTTTGGGTCAAGGAGTTTCTTGGGTTGGTGGACCGTGGATAAGTAGTTGGAGATCCTCCCCTACAAGAATTACCTTTTCCCACTTGGAACTGATTTCAGCACAATTACTGAGCATCCCTGGCTGGGCCAGGGAGGGCATTGTCCTCCTCTGGTCTAGGCTGGGGCAGCCTCACCTATAATATTGTGTGAAGTTTTGGGTGCCACAATATCAGAGAGACATTAAATTGTTAGAGAGTGTCCAAAGGAGTGCATGAGGATGGTGAAGGGCCTTGAGGGGAAGCTGTGTGAGGAGCAGCTGAGGACACTTGGTCTGTTCAGCTGGAGGAGACTGAGGGGAGACATCGCAGTCACAGCTTCTCCTGAGGGGAAAAGGAGGGGCAGGCACTGAGCTCTGCTCTCTGGGACCAGGGACAGGCCCCGAGGGAATGGCTGGAGCTGGGTCAGGGGAGGGTCAGACTGGATATCAGGGAAAGGTTCTTCCTCCAGAGGATGTCTGGCACTGAACAGGCTCCCCAGGGAATGGTCACAGCCCCAAGGCTGCCAGAGCTCCAGGAGAGTTTGGACAACACTCTGAGAGATGATTGTCGGGTTGTCTGTGGAGGGCCAGGAGCTGGAGTTGATGATCCTTGTGGGTCCCTTCCAACTCAGGATATTCGATCATAGGCTCCTTTTTAAAGAAATATAACTTGTCCGGTAACACCGAGGAGCACAGAAGGGGACACATCACTACAGATACTGGCCTCATTAGGGCCGAGCAGCGGAGGAGGAGCACCTTCCCTAGCCACACAGACCAGCGCTGCTTTGCCGCGTCCTGAGGCCCCGTGCCGGCTCCGGCGGGCGGAGCCGACGGGCCCCGGCCCCCTAGCCTCAGCGCCCCGCGGCCCCGAGCGGGGCCCCNGGAGGCACCGCCATGGGCGCGGAGCAGAGCGCCGAGGCCGAGAGCCGTCCGGGCGAGCCCAGCGCTGCAGGTCGGTGCCTGGCAGGGAGCGAGGGTGCGGGGCTGTGCCGGTACAGCGGCTGTGGACACGGGCACGGCTGTTTCCTTGGGAGGGACAGCGGCTGTGGAGAAGGGAAGGGCTGTTTCCCCGGGAGGCAGCGGTGGCGCGGCGCGGCGCGGCCCGGCCCGGCCCGGCATTTAGAAGATGCTCTGTGACGGCGCGGGGGCACCGCCCGGGCCGGGGGAGCAGAGCCAGGGATGCGGAGCGCCCTGGGCGCGGGTGCGGAGCTGGGGAGCAGGGGCGAGCGGGCCGTCGGTGGTGCAGGTGTTCCGGAATCAGCTGTTCCCCGGTGGGGAGAGGGAAAGGAGCTTAGAGCCCTTCAGTGATCTCGGCAATGTGCTATAAAACGCATACCCGTGCAATTTTAAATAGAGCAATATTCGCATAGGATTAGATTCTCGTAGAGTCTGCTTATAAAGTTGATTATTCTCTCTCCCTCCCATACCCAGCATCTCCGTTGCCAGCCAAGCAACGAGCAAAAATGGACGACATTGTGGTCGTAGCCCCAGGAACACAATCCTCACGGAATGTCAGCAATGATCCAGATGTCATAAAACTGCAGGAAATTCCAACTTTCCAGCCCCTTTTGAAAGGTAGGTGATTGTTCTTCCTCTGTTGTTAAATGCCTTCTTTTTTTGTACCTAATGGAGTTTGTGTATCCTGAGGTTTCTGCTGAAGTTCATATTTCTGTCCCTATTTTTCACTTCTCCTCTTATTTTAAACCTTACTGTCTTTTGTTATGCCATAATTAATCCCAGCCTTCTAACAGTGAGTGAACTGGTTTAGAGGTGTGCTGGTAATTTTCTTTGCAATGGATCCATCTACTGTGAAAACAAAACAGCTCCAAGCATACCCACTTGCCCCGTATCACTGGTTGATGAGAGATGCTGTGTTATGTTCTAATATATAATGGATGACAGTCTCCTGTTTTGCTCTAGTCTTTTTTTACAAAGAGTTGTGTGTTACTCTCAGAGTGATAGCTACCTGTGTATGCATTCAACTGCTTGAAATCAAGGTACTTTGTGGGAGTTTCCAACACAGAGAAGATTTTATTCTTGTTTTTTGCAGTGGGGTAGATGGGCTGAGACTTTTCTTTGTTTCTTTTCCTCCCACTCTTTTTTGTTTTTTTCATCCCTTCACTTATTCTTTGTTCCTTCTGTTCTGCTCAAAGGGAAGTGAAGATTTCAATCAAAGTTGTCGAGCCTGCAGTTTAACACAAAATGTTTGTATGTTTTGTGGCCTGGCTTCTAGCTATCTCTTCTTGAGGAGAATGCAGTGGCAATAGTATCTGATAAGGCATCACTAGAGGTAGTCTACTAGAGGTAGCATCCCACCACTGCTTTTTGGACAGAAAGTATTTACTTTTTGTTTGTTTGTGTATGCCTACTGCATGAGGATGCTGGAACCTGACTCAGAGTTGTAGACATTATGATAGCCTATTGGGCCAAACATTTAACATTTTACTGGGCATTTTATTTTATGACTTAAGTTCTGGATGTGCATGGCACTGACTGCCGTTTCCTGCAGAAGGGGCAGAAAGATAGGGAGGCAGTGAAAAAAAGCAGAACACGCTCTGCCTGTAAAGCAAATGCTTTGTTCTGCTTTGTATGTAAGGCAGAACCAGGGTCATGCTAGTGACAGCTTGAAATGTAAATGCTGGAATCCAAATCCCTGAAAGAAATGAGGAAGTTTTAAAATGAGAGAAAAAAAATTTAGAAGATGCTACAACATCTGGCATGAAAGTTGTTGTGTGTGTAAGAATGTGATGACAGAGTTTCAGTTCCACCCAGCCTCAAACTCATGAGCAAACCTGGGTTGCACAAGACCTGTGGAAGGGAGTCCTGGGAAGTGAGACTGGTGATCACTTCTAGAGATGGTATTCCTGTGAGGCTGTTGAGAGTCTCAAGGGTCTAGGGCTTGAGGTGGTAAGTGAGAAAGAAGCAGCCATGTGGCTGAGAAGGAAAGGTTGGAAGGCACTGCCTTAGATGACCAGTCCAGGTCCTTCAGCTCCTAAATGTGCACGCTTTAAGTTGTGTTGGTGACTGAGTTGCTTTTTCTGGCCTTACTTTGTACTTGAAGCTGTGGATGTACGATAGAAACATTCTCTTCTGTTTTTGTCACTTGGTCTGCTGCTTCCCTACGAGTCTCCTGAGACATGGTGACATCTGGTGACTGCTCAAGAGTTTTGCATGCTGAATCACTTTTGTGAACACCTTTTTCAGCCTCAAGTACTTTTTGTTACTTGAACAAACCAGACTGTGATACTTGTGTTCACTACAGAAAGTGGTGTGCGCCTGTTGGGTGAGTTGACTCTTGCGAGATGGCAGATCTACCACAGGCCCACTTGAGAAACTGTTCTGTTTTGGACTGGTCTCTTATCTGTATTCTTCCCATGCAAGATTATGTTTCTGGAAAGGTTGAAGAAGTTTCAAGATCTTTCAGGAGCTCATTCTAAAAACTTGTGTCTTGTGATCTACCAGCTTGTAGGTGGACTTATAGTCCCTGTGGACTTCATTGTTCTATCCAGTTTCTCCTTGCCTAAGCAAAGCCAAGGGGTTTTATTTTGCTTTTAAGTTTCAAAAGGGGTATAATCATTAAATAAATGGACTGGCAAAGTACATGGTCGTGTAAACACTGCATGTTCTTGAAAAATGAATGCCCTTGTTCCTCCTAGCCATATGGAGTTGAGCTTGTGATCAGTGAACCTGGAAGTCTTTACCATTGTATGCTCTCACTTGGAAGAAAATGCCAGTGTCCTGTCCATTACATCTTTCATGCTTTCCCGTGACTTCTACAGGGAGAATTGCACCTCAAAGTTACAGCTATGAGCCCTTGTAAAAAGTCCCTCTCCATCTTTCTTGTAGGGTCACTTCAGGTACTGTAAAGGCACTATGAGGTTGCTCAAAGCTCTATCCACCTTGACCTTGACGACTCCTCATGATCTGGACAGCCTGTTCCAATGTCTTACCTGCCTATAATAAAAAAAATTTCTTCCTTATGTCCAATTGAAATGTACCCTCTTTGGTTTAAAGCCTTTGTCCTCACTCCTTCATTGCAGGCCCAGACAAAAAGTCTCTCTCTTTCTTACAAGCTTCATTTGTCTCTCCAGGCTTTTTGAGGAAAGAAACATTTCCCTGCTTATGGCTAGAATTGTGCACTGGTAGAACGTATTCAGCATGAAGAAGCAATAGAAACAGAGGTTACTATCGCACTGCAAAGGCACTGCGTGAGCAGCAGAAACTTCTTTACATACTGTGCCTTCTCCTGTTCCCATAGTTTGCTCTCCAATCTCATTTCATGGTTCTTCAGGTTAGCCTGGTGTTATTGTGACCATCTTAGAATCCTGGCTGGTTTACAAAAGGTGCTAGATAGGCAGTGACTGTCAGCTGCTGCTGGCAGGTCAGGGAGGACTGTGACCTCCCTCTGGGTGGGTCTTGTGCATTAAAATTAACCCATAACTAAAACAGCACATGTAGTAACTTGAACTACAAACTTCTGGTAACCAGTCCCCTGTAAGTACTGGTTACATTTTTGAGCTGCCCTTTCCTTTGTCATTTACTCCTTGTTTGGAGGAAGCTGTTACGGTAGCATCCCTTGGAAGTGTGATACTGAGTATTGAGCATACTGTGAGTTCACTGAATATGGGCTTGTGGGTTTAAGAGATAATTCAGATAATCCCTGTTTTGTGTTCTGACTTACTTCTGGAGGAAACCTTAATACTAAAAGAACAATTTTAATGCTAGATATTTTTAACTATTGAAGCTGTTGGTGATGCCTGCTTGGCCTGCTGTAGGAACGTGATGATACTTTTCTTTCTGTTTTGTTTTGTCTGATGGTGTTTGGATTGTTGTGTGCAAGTTCCCAGGAGAGCAGGGATTGCTTCTGTGAATTAAGCAATGTACTGATGTGCTGCAGGAGACTGGCCTATGAACAGTTCTGCTATGTCACGTGCAAATTGCGTTTGTCATGTGCAGCATGTCTTCTGTCATAGGAACTCCTGTTCCCTCAAGCACTGAGAGAAAAGTCAGCAGAGGCTGCTGAGGCTCACCTCCATTCTCAGATGTATCATATGGATGTGTCTTTTTTGCAGGCATTCAGCAAGTTACTTGTGCACTCCATTCCTTTGTCAAACATAGGTGCTCTTCATCTTACAGCCTTGTGAAGGGTATTGTGTGCAGCTCATTAGCATCCTCTAGCCCAGAATAACTGGATCCTTTTCCTACGAATAATCCTGCTGTTTTTCTAAGAATAGTAAATAATGGGAAGAGGTTGCTCAGTAAGGCTGTGGCATTTCTGCCCATAAAGTTTTTAAGGGCATAGTAAGCAAATATCTATCAGTCATGAACTGGAGGTAAGCGAATACATTAAGGAGTATACAGTGAGAACTTTACTTACTGTGCTGCTTGTTACCTATATTTATTATTGTTATTTATTAAGAAAGGCATTTCATAAACAACACAGTGAGACTCTTACTCTGAAAAGTCAAGACTATAGTTTACCTGGAAATAGAGCAACAAGGAAACCCAGGTTACATGGCAGAAAGAGTAGGTCCAGCATAAAGAGTTTCCTTTTAGGCTCAGTATATTTTGAAGTGGAAAACTTGTCATATATTACAGCTGGTGTATGTCTTCAGCCGAGAAGCACAGGGAGATACTGAGAAATCTTGGGTGAAACTTGTGATGCTGTACAGATGCTCCATGGATCTTCCCTTGTCCTCCAGGGACAGGAAACAAAAGCTTGTGTTACCTTGAAAGGATTGTTTATACTTTTATAACTTCTTTTATGAAGTCATTTTTCAGGCAGGAAAGCTACTTGTCTAAAAAATGCCAGTGTATTTTTCTTCCTGGCATAGTGTATAAAGGAAGGATGGATGTTTAGAGTTTACTGCATTTAAAGCAACATTTTGTTACATGTCAGTCCTCAGTATTTTCTTACATCCTCTCTTCTTCCCCTTTCCTCACTGTATGCTCCTACTTCAATTTATAGTGTAGGGAATTTAGCTAATAGCACATGTCGGTGAACTTTATTCCTATAATTCTCTACACATGGTACTTGAATACTTTTATAATTCTGTCCCTGTGCCTTACAAGGAGGATCTGCTGCTTGCAACTGCTGAGGGTATAGGCCTCTACTAGAATTTGCAGTATCCAAGTTGGATGGACCCCATACCTATTGCTTGTAACAAAATGTGCATGTTGGGTGGAAAGAAGTACCAAGAATGTGAGTACGTCTGCCTGGTGAGTTTGAGTTTTTTAAATTGTTTTTTTGTTTGTTAGTGTGGTCTTTTGTTTGGGTTTTTTTTTCAGGGTTTGTAGAGCAATATTCTGTGTTGTAGAGATGTGTCTCTCCATTTTGAACTCATGACTTGAAAGTAGCTCCTGAAATCAGAATCTAGAAGATGCTTCAGTTTTGAGGAAAGGAGCTTTCCCTTCAGAGGACAGCTGGAGGAGTGGATGAAGATGATGTCTGACTTCCATGTATTCCTCAGATGTTTGTTGGCTGTTTGGAGACCTGAACTAACTCAGTTTTCTGTGCGTGAGGATTTGAGTCTGTGGTTAGACATTATCTAAACAATATGCTCAACACCCATAGGGAGAGCATTAGGGACTGCAGATACAGAGTTCTCTACCTTTCTACCTTTCCCTTCCCCTTTGCCAGCTGTTCCACACCCCTTGGTGTAGTTTGTGTGTTGGCTGATGAAGAGAATGAGTGTAAACTTGTCTGCCTAGGGGATTAGCCTGGCCTTGTCCCTGGCTGAGGACCTTGGAGCTCCAATTTCTACTGAATCCAATAGCTGTGACTCTTACCAGGATCTCCTCAGGCACATACTGCTCCTCCCCACCATCTCGCTGCTTGGGAATAAACTTTGGTGGTCATCTGAAGTCCCCTGCAGATCTTCCTTCCTTTACCTTTACAGAACTTTTGTGGCAGAGCTCTTCAGCTGACAGTGCAGCCCTTGGGGTGCAGCTACCCTTGGGATACATTAGAAGATGTGCTGAGCAAAAGTACCATGTGGGAGGGAGTTAACTGTGTCCTGGCTTATCAGTATGCCACACACTTTAATGAGGAGTATCTGCATGCTGGCCAGTGTACCTTGAAATCACTATTAACAGGCTAAGTTGAAAGGCAAATAAATATCCAAGTGTAATTATAAATGCTTACAGAATGTGTGATCTCTTTATGTTGGGGGGAGACTGTAAATCAGATGCATCTGATTGATTAGGCAGAGGAGCTAGTGTGTTCTACTGGAGCGTAGGTGCTGAATCTTTCTGGACAAGGATAAGCATGTAATGGGAAAGCACATGGAGAACTCCTTTTTGTCCTCAAGGATTTTTGGTATCAAAATCTGGATAGAATTTTTTCTCTTTTCTCTCTCTCCTTCATATTTGTGTACTTTTATTCAGCCTTACTGCCTTGTTCATAAGTTAAGACTTGATTGAGTCTTTGACTGAAGGGCCAGTTAAATTTCTCACTTCTTTTTAATTTGTCTGTTGGCGTCTTTCTCTGATGGATATCCATCTGTTGAATGGGATGTTTTCTATCAATGAAAATTGCATGCAATGAGATGTTCATGTTAGAAATGTGTCTAGGAGATACATTTATGCCGTGTGCATCTGTACTGTACAGACCTGTCTTTACTGTATATACCAGCTGTACACCTGTAGGTTGCTTCATGTGATGCTGTGTGACCCTCCCCCCCCAACCCCAGTCCCATTAATATTCTTTCTCTTGACTGGTGGCTGGTTTTGGAATGTTTGTGTCTTGATGCTGGACTAGCAGCAGCATTGCACTGCATCACTTTTGAAAATTGAATGTTTCTGTTTGATCTTAGGCTTTATAGGAATTAATAAGTTTGTCCAAGTCCAGAAGGTTATTTGGTTTTGGGCCAGTTAGTTTATTGAGAAATATTATGCTTACCCAACAGGGTGTAAATTATTGCACCCTAATTATTGATTTTTTTTTTTCCTATGGGTGCTGATTCAGTCAAGTGACTATGGTGGAGGTAAAAGATGAGAGGATGCTTCTGTATCTACTTCCTGTCTGCAGTTAAATGCACTTTCTGTAACATCACATCATTCAAAAACTCCACTCGTCTTTAGTTCCTGCCCAAACACTGTCAGCAGAATAAAGAGCAGATTCCAGAAAGTCATGTGCATAAAAAATACACCCCTTTTCTAATTAGTGTTTGACTTACTAAAATTGCATAAAAACGAAAAGGGTTTTAATGTACAAGTGAAAAAGCAGGTCTTCTCCAGCCCCTTTGCTTGTTATCAAAGCAGTGTGGTGGGAGCTCAGCTTTAACTATGTTCTCTTTGGTTAATTGTGTAAGATGAGATCAACAGCTGACCAATGTAGCACAAGTCATCAAGCTCATTGTTATGAAACCTTGAAGTTTAGAATCAAATTTGATCTGCCTCTATTCCTTTCTTAGGGCATCTTAACAAAAGGGAAAATAGGAATTTTGTGGTTTATTTGGCTTAAACGGTGAGGTCTGACATACTGAATATTCCCTCTATTTTCCATGTGGGGCTGGCCATGGTATGCTTGGCTTGTTGACACTCTTGCATGCAGAAACCAGAAGATGTGCAATTGCAGATTCCATATTGAACCCTGAGATGCAGATGATCTCCTGGACTTCCTAATATTCAGTTTGCAGTAGTAACAAAGTGATGAGTAGTAATGTTAGTAGGAAGTGGAATTGCTGCCTGTTGCAGCTGTGCATAGGCACCACTCTGCCAGTGTGCTGTGCAGCTCAGCTCAGGAGCCTCCCTCATCCTGAGGTAGTGGTCAAAGAAGGGGTAAATTAGTCAAGGACAATGGATAGGAGGAGATGTACACACTCTAAAGCAATAATTTGTATCAGTAATGGATGTTCACAGTGAAATTGTGACTTTGCTGACATGGAAGGCAAAGCTCCTGTCAGTTCCAACTGACTGAAGATTTTTGTCCCAAAACAGTGTGCATTTCTGTATAGTTTAAATTTCTGTGGTAAAGTGCTGAGGTGGATTTTTGAAGTTTAACAGTAGGGAACAGGTTCTGGAGACTGTGTGGAAAGTTGCCCAGTAGGATTGTTAGAACTGATTCTCCCTCCCTCCCTCCCTTAAACTAGATCCACAAGGGCCTTGGTTGTTCAAAAGATGGGAACTTAGGGGTTTTGTGCTCACCTGTCTGTTTTATACACTCTGTATTAAAGAACTACAGGCTAGAGAGCATTTGTTGCTCAGAAGAAGGGACTGAAGATCAGGATTCACACTCCTCCCTTCACTCTATCTCACCCCCTTCTCTTGTCAATTCCTTGACCATGCAGGCTGAGCTAAGGGGCTCCAGGCAGCTTTTGGTGGGAGCTGCTGAGACAGTACTCCTGTGGTCAAGAGGTCAGCCTGTGGTCATCCTTAGAGTACTGAAATGCTTATTAGTATGGGAGAGATATTTTTTTTTATGGTGGAAACTCTCACCTTTCAGCAATCTTAAGCCACTTGAGAAGTTCTGAAGGTGGCACTGAAGTGATATGAGCACCTTCTGTGTATGAGCTGGTATCTTGGATGCTTGTGCAGCTTTTTATTTGATGTTTTCCCGTGTGTATGTGTGTGATTGTTTACATGGGTGCTTTTACCTGTGTTGCACATGTCTACTTCTCTCATGTTTCAAAGTATTTATATTATTATAATTATGCATGTAATTGTGGCACATAATTTTGGAGAAGACACAATATGCCCAGGCTGCCCCTTGATGTGTTCATTAAATGCAAAATGTGCAGTATCTCCTGCCTACCTGTTGTATTAAAGATCCACTCTGAGTATGTTTCTTCACGTGGTAAGGAGTTGAAGGGCAAAATTAAGTGCTCTTGCTATTTATGAGAGTTTTTTTTATGAGGTTAAGGGCAAACAGTAAAAATACTAGGCTGCTGTTTGAATACATTTGTGTGGGGTTTTTGTTTCTTTTTATATGCTGATGCATATAGAAATGACACTCTTGAAAAGGTGGCTGAGTCTGTTCTAATGCAGTGAAAACTGAGACTTTATGATCCCATGCTGCAGTTTTTAGTTAGGATATCCCCTGGAAGTCACTCTTTTAACTTAGAGAGAAATATTGCAGTGCAAAGTGCCATTCAGTGTTGCAGTAAAAGACCTGAGAAGCTCAGGCATTAAAATTAGATTCTTTTCACCATGTTGCATCAGCATGGCAGTGATGTACCCAAGGGAAAGCAAGGGGAATACTGGGACAGCAGCACAGGCTGCTAGTGGGTAACTACTGTGCAGGAGAAATCTGTGCATTTCATGCCTTGGGAGTAAGGAGGTGCACCAGCAGTCCTTCAACTCAGGCTTGCAATGTCCTTTCTCTGTTTTCTGACTTGCTGTTTTTTACCCCTGTTGTTAAAAATACGGCTATTGAGACTGGAAAGCCTGCAGTCTAGGTGAGTGCCACAGGGTGTCACTGGAATACAAAAGAAGTAGCAGATGTTATTGAAAAGGGGTGGAAATGTTGCTGAAACAGCAAGCTGGAAACTGCTTTCTCTTCAAGCTCTTTCCATGAACATTTGTGTTCTATTTGCACTGGTACCAGGTGACCAAGGTCTTGGTGACCTTGCTGGGTTTTGTAGCCGTTGGACCTGTGAGCTGAGCCACACAGTGCTTTTTACTGAGAGGCAGCTACAGGCTGAAACAGTACTAAGTCTGTGAGGAGGAGATGGTGCAGTGATCTTCAGCTGAAACCTTCCAGAAGGCTTTATGATCTTGAAAAATAGAAATATCGGGTGCCACTTATTTTTGGTTATTGTTACTAGTGGGTTTCTAAGGATGTGTGGTAAGAAAATGTAGATATAGATCAGCAGTAATTCAGGTGAAAGAATTTAAGGTTCAGAGGCTGTCCATGGCTCTTGAGATCCTCACGTCAGTACACCATCTGTAACATGGAGTTTAATAGTTTTTTCTTGACAACAGTTTTGATCATAGGTATGTTGAAGACTGAGGTGTTCTCATGCCAAGAGTGGTGCATAAGAAGTGCTTCCCTGGTGGCCCATTGGGCTGAGAAAAAATGCTTATTCAGCATAGGGGATGAAACTGGGGAACTGTGTCTAGAAAATGATTGCCACACTCTTTCCTTCTCCGCAGCTCAGAAATGTTCAGTTCAATGAGATCTTCTTTCCAGTTCATCACCAGCCCTACAAACCAGCGTTGTTGCAAGAGTGTGGATCGTGGGATGAACTGGGTGAGGGGAGAGACACAAAGTGAGAAGGGGAAAGAGGAAGAAATAACATGTCTGTTAAGTGATAGCCTAAAATTCCAGGCTTTTACCCCAGGCTTCCTCGTATATGAATACAGGTAATCTCACATAAATGAAGACATTTGTTTGGGAGAATATTTGTATTGATCACATATGTCTGTTCAGCTAAATCCAGTGCTTTGCTAAGTCCTAAGTTATTTTTAGGAGAGGGAGTGTGGAAGAGGAATGTCTTGAACCTTAATTTCTCTTGCCTTGGAAATGTCATGAAGATATCTTGTGTCCAGTCTGTCGTGCCAATAAAAGCCCTTTGAGTTGCCAAGGGATTTACGTGATTCTCTTTCCATCGGTGCGTTAATGGGAGGTCTGTACCACAACATCTGGACATCAGCTGGAGATTATTGTCCTTCACTCTATGCTGCCCAAACCTCTTGGTGCTTGAGAAGGTGTTGGTGCAGGAACTTAAGATCATAACCTATTTGCATATAACCATTTAAAAAAATTAAAAATGCTAATTTAGGCAATGTTACTGCTTGCCTAAACTTGTTCTCAGTGAGACACCATGCAAAATTACTTGTGTGTGTTCTCTTCCCCCTGATCTCACTGTCCAAAGTGAAATCCCTGGCAAGGCATGCCTCATCAGCACTCAGACTTTGGTGTACAAGTACTGGAGTCTGAGTTTCCTCGTTTAAAATTCACTGTTTCTGCAAACTTTTTCTAAACTCTTGTGCCAGCTACCATGGATGAGAAGCCATGTTTCAAGACAAGAAGCATAGTGACAAGGAAACCCTTATCCTAAAGAATCCCTTTCTTTTTCAGATATTAGCTGGCTAACTAGTATCTGAAAAAGTGATCGTCTCTTCCTACTGTGTTTTTAATCTGCTGCGTCCTTATTGTGGTGGTTTTTCTGCTGTGCATCCTCCACCTTCTCTGTGACTGTTGTGTGTAATTGGAAGCTGATCTGGGATCTGCTGGACTGCAGATACCACTTGCAGTTGTGGTGCTGTAAATGGGATGTTTCCAAAGAGCTCCTTGGAAAGTGTGATATTATAGACCAGGGAATTATAAATCATAGTCATCAAGAGACTTAAACATTATAATTTGCATCTGGTAGTGTTTCAGTGAGTAACCCTTTGCTTTTAGCTCTTAGTCAAACTAAGATGGTGTTGACGAGCTCCGGGAAGAACAAATCCTGGTGATACTTCACAAGTTTTGGATGAAATTAAAGTGTTCATTTTGATACTATATCAAACACAAATAAAACTGCGGGAAAGGCACTACTGACGCCTCTGGTGCTGGCTGGTCTCTCTGCAAGGAATGGCTCAGGGTTGGCCTCAGCTGGCTCAGGAGGAGGATGGGGAAAAAGGTTGGTCAGGATTTTATCTGTTCTCATCCTTTGTAATGGGAGTCTTGGAAGGTTTCTGTCAGCTAAACAAAGCCTGAACCTAAAGGGGAAGCTTGATTTTCCTTTTAACCCTGAAGTCTTGACTTCATCTGATTAAACAGAACCTTCATCTTTAATAGGAAGTGGAAGAGATAGTGGAAATAAAACTTCTGAAGTACTGCATGCTTTGCCTCCCATGAGAGCAAATCTTACCTTTTCTGTGATGTGAAAGTAGCAAGATGCAGGTGATTGAAGTGGGAGTACATATTTGCATTTATACTTTTGCAGAAACAGGAAAAATCAGGGCAGAATACTTACTCTTGGTTTTGGTTGTCTCCCCTTCAGGGAACTTGTCACCAGTTTTAGTATGAACTGAAATTTGGAGTCAGTTTGGGTGGTGGCTGAATTGCTTTTTTTTTTTAGATAGTTTGAAATTCTCCACTGTTGTACATTCCCTCAGTTATTAATCTGATTTATTATGTTCTGTCATAGAGAAGACAGAAAGAATTTGTAGATTAATCACTTGGAACATAAATTATTTCTTTAGTCTAATGATCTCTAGTATGACAACTGATGATTAAACTACAGTGGTGTTTTAGACTTTCACTTCTTTATTTTAAATGCCAAATGCCTTTTATTACTATCTGAATCCAATTACTTTTGTGGTCAGTGTTTGCATACATATTTAGATGGGGAATGTAAAGGCTCAGCCTAGCTTTTAATGCCAGGTGATGGGACAAATGTGGTAGCAGCAGAATTATTTTTCATATCATAGCTCTTGCCTGTGCAGAGAAAATTGTGGTGGTATTGTGTGGTCAACCTTTGTAACACCTCAGCTTGCAGAAGGAAGCATCTAAAAAGTTGATTGCTTCAACTATTTAAGATATAACTAAAAATAAAGCAGTTTTCTGTGCTGTGAAACAAGAGTGTGAGTTAGAAGTGCTGGACTGCAGGAGTGGGATTGATGTGAAAAAGGGTGGTCTCTCTGTAAAGATACAGTGAAATGGTTGAGTGAGTTGGCTAAAAATGGGCTGTGCTGATGTGCCATCATGGTCAATGTGCAACAGGGAAAGATAAGGGTAGTGCATACAGGACAAAAAAAAGGTAGAAGTTGTTAAATATTAACAGATTTGGTAGAGTTTTGGGAAAAGGTGAGAAACTGAGGTTTTTTTGTTTTCCGACCTCCAATCAATTAATATTTAACCAGTGGTCCTGGGTGACTCATCTCTACTCCTTGTAGACAGGTTTTAAGGTGAAAGGAAAATAGGGTGATCAGTGTAACCAGGGGATTATCTGGGAAATAAAAAAGGAAAAACACTTCTGGCAGGCAAGGAATTTGATTTGGCTCACGATGGGATCTGCCAGGCACTTTGGCTTGTGTGGGGAGAAATCCCAGGGGTTGTGGACTGAGGTCACGTGGGCGCCAACTGAGATCAGCTCCGCCAGCTGTCCCAGTTAGGTACTTTAGGACTAAGGCAAGCACATATCCAAAATTAGCTTCTGGACTCGGTGCAGGAGAAGATAGCATGTGCAGGATTTATTGAGGCACTCTGGCTTCCTACGGAGTGTCTCTTTTGGATTCACTGATGCTTTGCTGACCAACTTACTCCTCAGGAAAGTGGGGCAGGGTGGTTATGAAGCACTGGGTGGTGATGCTGTGGCAGGAGCAGAGACAGCTGGACTGGTGGACTGGCACCTTTGGGGCTTCTGTACAAATATTTTGTGTTCTGCTCTTCAATCCTCTGTCTGGTTTGGTGATTTTTCCAAGAGCAAGGGTGAGCAGAACACGCTAAACCTAATGGCTTGGGACTCTTCCCCAAAACCAGCAGAATTGGTCTTTACTTTGGAAAGCTGCCATCCAGAAGGACCTGAGGTTGGAAAATATAAAAAGGGCTGAGACTGTTCATAAACTTTCTGTTTAGAAACTGTTTAGATGCCAGCTATTCTGATGTTTTTGATTTTCCTGCTCCCTTATCTTCTTGAGTGAAGTGGCTTAGTAAGAAAACAAAACCTGTTTTTACTTCTAATTTTTAACCCTACTGAAGTTTTCAGAAGACCGATCAAGTTCTCTGCTGTGCTAAAATGCCTCTATTATCCAGATTGCTAGGCTTATTTTTCTTGCTAATCAAAATAAGGTACAGTGGAATCAAGATAAGAGTGTATTATTATATTGTTCAAGCCCTGCATATCAGAAAATAAAATGAAAGAAATCTTACTATGCATCTGAAAACCACAGAAATCTCTCTCTCCTCTGTCATTTCCTCAGCTTCTAGTTGGTACTGCCACGCCTTAACTGTAACTTGGGAGAGTGTGTGGGTTCTTGCGTCTTTGACTGAAGCCTCTGAGCATGTAAGAGCAAAATTAATGTGACATTCTCCAGTGCTTTTCACTTCCTGTGGCCCACCACACTGATTACATACCCTTTGAAATATTTCCTTTGCAAAATGGGGCCACAAATGCACCTCTGCATAAAATAGAAGGGATTTGAGTTGCTGGCAATTGGTTAAAAAGATAAAAAGAGGTGTTCTAGTATGCGTATTTTCAGGCAGAGGCATTGCTCAGGCATGAGGTGATTGAGTGGGGCTAGACTAATGAATGGATAATGTGCTAAATTAAAGATGTCAGAGTGCACCTAATGTTTTTGTCACGTAAGGCTAGATAGGGGATTGTTTCTTGAAATTAAAGGCAAGTTGTCTATTTTACTATTATTGCTCATTCTATGGCAGGTGTAAATGAAGCTGATACCTCAGTAGGATGGAGGCAGGGAGGGGGAACTGAGTTTAGCCTGGTATTTTCCAGTGCCCAAAGGGTGTTGTTCAGTCTCTATATTCAGCTTAATATGTCAGGCAACAAACTAGGTACAGCCTTGTACCTGGGTACTTGTGGATTGCTTGTAGCAAATTGGGAATTATTTTGAATGTCTTTCAAATATATGGTAAAACATCTTTGAACCTCAGTGTAATAGTCTTTATATGAGCACGTGTAATGCTTAGATAACTTTTTTCCTGAAATTTTAATGAAATGGGCAATTTTCTCCTAAGCATTTGACAAATTGGTATTTTCCATGAGCAAGTCTAGCAAGTATATTTGTTGCCTGTTTTCACTCAGCACTAATATTTACTTTAAATGCCCCTTTTCCAAGCTTGTTTCACTCTTCTCATTATTAGGGCAGTTTCTGGAGAGTGTCTGTGACAGGAGCAGCTCTTCAGATGTGCTGGGACTGTTTCCTATGAAAGATAGGAGTGGATAGGTTGATATGGTCGTTCCACCCTGGCTGCAGGCCAGACACCCATGAAAGCCACCCTATCCACTCCCCTCCTCAACTGCACAGGGTAGAGGAGATACAACAAAAGGCTCATGAGTTGAGGGCAGAGAGATCACTCATGGGCAAAACAGACTCGACCTGGGGAAATTAATCAAATTTAATACCAATCAAAATCAGAACAGCATAATGAGAAGTAAAACAAACCTTAAAAACACCTTCCTCTCACCCCTCCCTTCTTCCTGGGCTCTACCCTCCTCCCTACCAGCATCGCAGGGAGACCGGAATGGGGGTCATGGTCACTTCATCACACCTTGTTCTGCCACTGCTCAGGGAGAGAGGTTGGAGGCCTTTCTGTGCTCCACCTTGGGGTTCCTCCCATGGGGCACAGTCCCTCAGGAGCAGGCTGCTCCATTGTGGGTCCCCCACAGGGTCACAAGTCCTGCCAGCGAACCTGCTTCAATGTGGACTCCTCTCTCCACAGCCTCCTCTTGGCATCCCCCTGCTCCAATGTGGACTCCTCCTGGAGCTGCAGGTTGGATCTCTGCATCCCCATGGACCTCCATGGGCTGCAGGGGCATAGGGGAATCTTCTGCCCCCCTTCCTCACTGCCCTTAGTGCCCTTCGTGTCTGCAGGGCTGTTCCTCTCACATGTTCTCACCCTGCTCTTCTGTGGCTGCAATAGCTTCCGCCCAGTAACTTTTTTCCTCTGTAAATATGTTATGCCAGAGGTGTT
Source organism: Promerops cafer (assembly GCA_013398275.1). Classification (NCBI taxonomy): domain Eukaryota; kingdom Metazoa; phylum Chordata; class Aves; order Passeriformes; family Nectariniidae; genus Promerops; species Promerops cafer. Next base: position 1,455,205 of record VZSE01015526.1, read on the forward strand.
ACCAGCCATCCCTGATGGGCTCAGCCTGCTGGAGCCCATGACACTGGCTTTGCTGGACATGGGGGAAGCTTCCTGCAGCTTCTCGCAGAAGCCCCCCCTGTAGCCTCTTCTGCTCCCTGAACCTGGCCATGCACATCCAGTGCAGCTGGGGAGCAGATGGGCTGAGGGACAGACAGGTTGCTGTCCCCCTCCTCAGCCATAGAGCTGTGTGCCTCATGCCACGCTGTGGTGGAGCAAGCATGGCCAAAAAAGCAGAAGTAACATGGGGTGAAACGCAGTGAGCAAAGGAGCTGGATCCCCTTTTTGAGCACTAGGGAAAGAATCTGTGCCAAAGTTCTACTTTGTAACACGCCTTAACACACTGATGTTGGCTGTTCTGTCAGTACATTTCTACTCCCTCTGTGTAGTGGTAAAGAAAGGTAGTCACAATCACAAACTCGCCACACCATTGACTTTGTTGTCCATTTAGAGCTGTGTCTGTAAATTCAAGGAGGACTGAAGAGTTCTGCTGGTGAGCTCTTAAGTAACTGTTTCATTAAACTTTGGTAAGAGCTATTGCCATCCCACTTTGGATTCTCAGCTGTGGGATATTTTCTCTTGAAATTAAGCCAGGATGTGCAGAGATTTGCACAGAGTTGTGTGCAAATGCCTTTTTTCCCCTTGAGTCTCAGTTATCAAAGTTTGGAGTTTACTGTACCTTGTAACTATTTTTATTCATTTAACACACTAGACTTGTTCCAGCCAAAATGTTGATCATGAAACAGTGATAAGAAATTTTAAGCTTGAAAGAAAATTTTGTATTTCTTCCACAGGAAATGTAATAAATGACCTTAAAATAGTGTCTGATCTCATGTTTATACTAAACTTCAACTCTAGTTTATCAATTTTTTTCTTAAAAAAGAAATGAACATTCTTTCAATCCTTAAGGATCAGAGAGCTGAAAGACTCCTGTGTTCATGTGTTGGTCTTCTTCCTTTGTATTTTTTGTCTTCACAGTGGCATTTTAGGACTTGCCTACCTGAAAAGCCTTATCCTTAAAATAAGACTCCATTAGGATGTGTATTGGTGAAGGAGCAGCTGCTCCCTTTGGAGTTCCCTGTAGCTCCAGGGACACTCAGAGCCAAGGTTGCTGCAGCTGAAGGAGGCCCTCATCTGAGCTGCTCCCTCACAGGTGATGGTGTAGGTATTGTTCTTGTAAAAAGGTCAGGAAATGGAGATGTGCTGCATTGCTGCCCTAAAAACCTTAGTTTTGCTGATAGTTTGGGTCAAGACAGATGATTTCTTAACAGATTAGGTGCCTTGTTGGGTTTTGTTGAGTTAGGTTTATTTTTTCGTTTTCGTTTCAGCAGTGAGACCTGGGATTTCTGACTATAGTAGAAAAGCAAAAAAGTTAAGTAGCTAATTTTGGTTTTCATAAATATTTACCATTAGGCAGAAATGGATCATCAAGACTTCTGCACATTAGGAAGCAGTAAGATAAATGACAGTGCCAACTTTTTTTTTTTTTTTTTCCTTATTCTTTAACTGTATGCTCCATGGGGCAAAAGACAGAGCCACTTAACAATAGGCCCGAATGTTCTGAATGGCCTCAAGTTTCATTGTGGCAGCTTTTTATTAGGAGCTGAGCTAGGAAGGTCACCTCAGTATTCTTGTCCAGGACACTGTTGTGCCTTCACTGAAAAGCCCTCACAAGAGGGTGATTCCATCAAAGACTGTAAGACTTTAAAGGCATTTGTTGCCTGAATGTAGGTAGGGGTTAACCAGTTGTAAGATGTACAGATTAGTTCACTGCCTTACCTTCTCATTCTCTTGTGAAGTGACACTGTAAATATACTGAGGGGATTTCTTCTGTCCAGGAGGGCATACCGCCCAAACCTGGAAAGGGAAAAAAAATTATTAGGTTGATTTTTTTTTTTTGTTATTTTTTGTTTTTTTTTCTTGTTCTTACAATGTAGAAGACAATTAATTGCTGTAGCCCCAAAGAGCTCTGCTCTTCTGAGGTGTCATCAAGGAGTTTGGCACGATACTAAATATGCTTGCCTTCAGGCATATTCTTGTTCTACAGTTAATGATGCTGTCTAAAGGAGATGCTGTAGCTAATGAATTTTTTAAAAACTATGTGAAGTGGGTTGTACTTAAATCTTGTGCCCCTGCTTTGGGATAATAACCTTAGGTTTGTGTTAGGAAGCTGTTCTGTATTGAGAAACATGTTCCTCAGGTGGAATAATTTATAAACCTTTGACATATCTCTGTTTAATTTATTTTTCATTTTGGGATGTTGGCATCTTGCAGTAAAACACATAAAGGTGACTCCTGTGATGTGCTTTGCTGTCTCTGCTTCTGGGAATAGTTAAGTTAAAAAAAAACAAACACACTTTACTTTTAAGAACATCCTAAACCACTGCAGTCTTTTATTCAGTGACTGTCTGTCCCTTTTCAGTGAATTTTAAAAACACAGTCACAAAGTTGAATTTTCACTGTCCCCTGCTTCAGATGCAAATAAACAGTCATTGCATACTTGTTTTCTGATGTCTTTGAAAGGAAGCTATTTCTGCAAAATGAATACAATCTCTCTGTTATCTGAGTGAGCAGCTATCCCAGTGCATGGCTGAATCAATCCCTGCACAGAGAGGATGCCTGGAATATAGTTCAGAAATGGTCTAGATTCATCATTTCTTAATAGAGGGATTACACTGATGCATTAGTTTTCCTTTTGGCCACATCTGGTAAAGTAGACCTCATGGAAGATACGGAAAAGTAAAATAAGGAAACACGCTACTTTTTTCCCCCCTTTTTTCTGCTTCTTAAATGAACATTTGATTCCTATCAAAATGACATTTGTTGCCTTGCAATCACATAGCCCTGTATTAAAGTGAGGCTATCACTGAAGAACTGCAGGTTTAAAGGGTATTTGCTCTGAAAGCTCGCAGAAAGCAAAATTCCTCTGGCATGCGTGTGGAAAGTGCTTGGCTTGGGCTTGACCTGTAGGATGGGTACCATGGGGACTGTTCACTACTTCTGTGCAGGTTGTACCTAGGGTTCATGGAGTTCATTTGCCTGTGCTGATGGATGGGAGAACATTAAAGTGGTGCTGTACATAACTGCAACACTGCATGGAGAGGCTGATGTCCCCTCCAAGTCAAAGTGAGACAGCCTGGCTCCTCAGGGTATGCAGTGTAGCTTGAGCTGATGTAATAGCTCCCTCCTGACCAAGGAGGAGAATACACCCACCCACATTCCTCCTTGGCATGTCCCTCCATCCTTACTGAGTCTGACATTAATCTGACCCTGTGTGAAACTGATTTGTGTTGCTAACATGGCAGAGAACTCTTTTTGTGCCAGGTTAATTTTCTACTGTTAATAAGCTACTTTGGTCCATGCGGTCTGTTTTGGTCTATTACTCTATCAGACAAGTGCCAGGGCTGGTACAAGAAGGGAGGTGGATGTAGGGCCACCACCCCTTTGTGACAGTGATGAACCATTAGGAGAGAGCTGATTGAGCTTCATGCCAAGGCTTTGCTCCTCTAGTGCTGAGTGTTGCTGTTTGATGACCCAGTCCCTTCCCTCTACTTTGTGCTGGTGCCAGTGCTTGTTTGGGTGATGTGCTGAAACATGCTGGCATCTAATCTGCCATGAAACCGTGGTCTCCAGGTGTAATAAAAGAGCTTTCCTTGTTTTCGTCTTGGTGGGAATCATGTTTCACAGAGGACTTAGCTCCCTGATGGCATTAGCCTGGCAGGTGTGTTTGGGCATCCCGTGGCACACATGTGCTGCTCCTGCTCAGAACTCCAGGGTGCATCCATACCTTTAGATGAAGTCATGGCTCCCACATCTGATTGCAGCATTTGCTGAGTAAAATAGGTCTAGTAGATCATACTTCTGCCATTTATATTGTCAGCCACATGTATATTGTCCATTTCAGCTGAACTGTTTATTTTTATCAACAAACTACAGTAAGAAATTTGGACCCAACAGCAAGTCCCTAGTGGAATAAAATTAGATTTTTTTTTTGGCCATGACTGCAATAGTTCTGGATATCAAACTCTCTTTTAAATTCTTTTTTGTTTTTAAAGACATTGAATAGCCTGCTTATTACTGGCTGTTTTCTTCTATTTCTCCCCCTGTTAAGTGATTGCACAACTTGACATTAAAATCAATAATTCCTCATTGATAATTGCTCTCAGGCTATGACATCAGGATTTTCTGGAAATATAAATTCATAGTGCTGATAGAAGACTGTATGATTTCACTCTGGAAACTGGCCAGTACAGTTGGATTCCCTGATGTGCAAGATGCAGGGGAGGAGATGATACAACATGAGTCTGTATATGCGCCTGACACGTTTGGTCTGTGTTTTTGAGGGACTGATGTGTTACAAGAGCACAGTCTGTAATTCAGGTGTGCTCTGATAAAACCAGAGCATCTTCTTGCTATTAACTGCTCAAATATTCTGATGTTCTTATTCAGCTGTCCTGTTTTCTGCCTTTATATTACTTATTTTTGTCTAGCAGAGTGATTAAGTGCTTCTTCCAAGTATTACTGCAGGGATTAGTCTGCCATAGGCTTTTTCCTTCTGGCATTCCTGCAGTTCCTGGCAGTTTAATATGTGGGTTTCGGAAGCCTGGTGCAGACCTGCATTGAGGCAGTGCTCTGCTCTGAAGCAGATGTGTTCACAAGGATTATCAGGAACATTCTTTGCTTGCACGTGGGTGGAGTGGGCTCAGTGTTTAAGTGAGACAGACTGCGGCAGGCGGCTCCAGAAGTTAGGAATTGCAATTAGATGCTGGAACAATCAACCACAGGATGCTGCTGGGGCCAAGAATTTAACAAGGTTCAAAAAGGAGTTGGATGTTTGCTTAGGGGTTAGGAATAGAGGGATATGTCAGAATAAATGATTACCAAACGTTTTGGAGGGAGTCTCAAACCTTTTATTTCTGAGTCTGTGCTGGCGAGGTTACCTGTCTTCTGCTGATGCCTGGGCTCCTAATATTCTATTAAGGAATATTAATGTGATTGGTATTATTCATTCCTCTTAGGATGCAGCACTAGTCAGTCCTCTAGTTGTGATCCACTTTGGCAGTTCTCTCTTTGAAAACTACGCCTGAGGCTTTTGTGGAACTGGGAAAATTAAATTTGCAGGTTTGACTTGCAATGCAGTTACAACCTCTTGGTTTTGTGCATTTTAGGGGAGGGCTGCTTGTGGTAGGGGAAGATACGTACACCCTCAGCAGTAATACCATTGCTGTGAACACCCAAACTGCCTCTGGAAGGAGTAGATTTGGGTGCTAGGGACTAACATTTAGGCAGTGCGAGGCAGTGTGAGGCAGTGTCAGGGAGTCTCAAACCAGAGTAGTGGGGCAGAATCATTCTCAGCTAATAAAGTTGTTAAGTGTGTCCCTGAGCTCGGGCTGTGCGCTTCCCCCAGACCTCAGCCTGTATCTTTTGCAAAAGCCTATATTGGCCTATACAAGTAGCTCTGCCTGCTTGTTCAGCATTGACTCGTACCTCTTCACAAAGCTTTTTAGTTTTAAACATATGCATTGTACACACCTCAAGCACTGCAGTGGTCTTTGGGGAGTGGCATGAGCACAGCAAGTTTCATCTCCTGACCTTCCAGCTGGCTCGCAAAGTTCAGTTGGAGCTTAAAGCTCGTTGAAGGCAGTCTTGTTTTCCCTACTTCCTTGTGTTATCCCTGCCTCTCATGCAGCCAGACAGGGAGCTGAGCCAACTGAAAATTTAACCCTACCCTCTCTAAAATAACACTCCTATCTCTCAATCTCATTTGCCTGAACTAGCTTTCCACCTAGCTGTAAAAGCAACAGTGATGTAAAGGAGAGGTCAATATAGTGTATTTGGGTTGTATATGGCGATGTAGGACAGCAGCTTTGGCTTATATTGGCTTACCTTGTATGCTGAAATACAAGGTTTCTTCCAGCAATCCTGAAAACAAATTCAAAGCAGAAACAAGTTTGGGGGTTTTTACCCTTACTTTAAGTGTTTGAGCTTAGGCTTCTGTGAGCTGTCCTCATTCCTCAAGAGGTTATTTATTTATTTATTTTGCTGCCATTTAGGAGAAAGAGAAAGAGTTAAGAGAAAAGAAAATAAGTAAAAAATCCTATGGGTTAATTCCATTGCTTTTGGATAAAAATGAAAAGGACAGAATTTTTATCCTCTTCTGTGCTTGCTGGAAAGACCTGTTGCAAACAAGGGCAGTGATATTGTCAAGGGCTGCTCATTAATGTTTTCTATAGCAGCAATATAATTTCTTGATAGTTAAATGGTAGGATTTTATACTGTGCTTCTACCAGTTTTAAAAATTTTCCTTAGGAAATAAGAATAGGATGGAAAGAAGCTTCTAGGATTTCAGGATGTACAGCACCATGGATGAAAGAATGAATGAAGCCTTGCAGCATGTGGTCTAATGGTTGTAGGGAAGGTGACATTTGGCTGTAGGGAAAGTCACCATTTTTTAAATAATTTCAGTGACATGAGTGAAAGACATGGTGCCTTCAATATGGTGTCGTTAAAGAAGGAAACTTGAGTTTCTTTACACTGTGATTTTTGTGCTGCAGCTATAGGGAGAAATGAGCCGATGAGAAGTGATTTGTTTCCCCAGAGTTAGGGTTTTCTGCCCTGTGTTTCCAGCCTGTCTTGGTGTCTGGCAGTGGCTGGGTGATGCAAACTGCTTCCTCTCTTCCACGTTCTCTACTGACATCACCACTCTCTCAAATGGAACTCTTGCAGTGAAACCTGGAGGATGCAGACAGAAGTCCTCAACTCCTGCCCCACCTGGTTAAACCAGGACAGATTGGTTAAAGCATGCACAGAAATGATGGTGCTATTGCAAAATGTTCCGACCTTGCTTCTCCTTTTTAAATGGTACTGAGACATGACAGTGTTCTGGTCTCAAAACCAGTGGAGTCTGCCAAACATGTTTTGTGGTGTTAGTCTTTGTGGAGAAGAGAGTGCATTCTTAAAGACTGAACATAGGTAGGTTGGAGATACATAGCTGTGAAGTTTGGTGTGCTCTGAGAGGGGAGGGGTTGGGTTAAATGAAGCAAAGGAGTGGCTTTCAGTCGTAGATCTTGGAATGCTTTTGATAAAGAGGACCAGAGCAGGGCTTCATGCCCTTCGCTTGGAGGAGAGAAGGGTGAAGCTGCTCCTGTTGAAAAGACAAGCTCTGCATGATTGTTGAAGCCAGTGGGTGCAAGTGGCAGGAGGTGCATGACTCATGCAGGAGGGAGAGTTATAGCTTGTTCCTGTGTGACCTCGGGGGAGTGTTCCTGTGTACAAGTTTGGATGATAGTCATGCATGATTTTGAAGAACTTACATTGCCATCACAGAAATTGTAAGTTGAAATGCCTGTATTTACCTTAGTTCTTGCTAAGGAAAGACTTGATGTGGATTGAAGTGTTCTGATTGAATGACAGTTGTCTTTATCAGCCACAAGCACTGAAGAGTTGCATGCTAACCACAAAAATTGCAACTTAGACGTTTTGTTTTGTAGACGAAAATCAGAAGGCAAATGGAGAAGTATGGGAAGAACATGTATTTTCAAGCTCTCTGAAGCCAGCATGTCTAGAAGTACAGGAGATAGTCCTATAACTTTGCTAATGCTGAAAGAAAAAGTACTACACATCCTGAAATTTGCAATGCAATTATGGAAGTAGCACTGAGTCTCAAGGTGTGGGATGGGTGCATGCACACGTTCACATGTACAGTAATTACAATAGCCTGAAATTGTCTCCTGACCACAGTGAGCTTGCTCCATTTTTCAGTAACTAAGAAAGGAATTTGGCCCTGTGAATGAATCTGAAATGCTGTCAGAAGCATTCTTTCATGTTATAAGAAACATGTGCATTCTGTGGTCGCAGGCTGCGATGGCTGTATACCGGAATGCAAACGATGTGCTCCTTGCTGCTGCTTCTCCCACCCAGGCTGCACTTGACCAGTTTGCATTAACCAACTCAGAGAAAAGAGACAGAGTGAAAACACTGAATTAGAGCTTGGTGTAAGTTAAAAGTTCTGTTCTGGTAACTTTTCTGTTCTGGTAGCTTTTCTGCATGTTGGAAGGATATACAATGATCCTACTGCAAAGGGATAATGTGCTGAGAAGTTTTATAGTGTTCTTTCAGAGTGGCAGAGGTTACATAAGCACTGTTTACAAGTCATCAGTGCCCTTAAAGACCCTAACATTTGTCTTTGCCCATTGCTCAGAATTGCTGAAGGTGGCTGGTGCCTCTGGAGACAGCCTAGTCCAGTTTCCCTCGATAAAGCTAGGTCAGCAAAAGTGGATTGCCCAAGACCCTGTTTGGTTGTGTTTCAAGTATCTCCAGGGATGGAGATTCTCCAGCTTCTTTGGGTACCTGTTCCGCTGTTGGATCACCTTCATAGTAAAAAAAAAAATCAACAAAACAAAACCAAAAGAAGCTTATGTTTATGTGTTTGAATTTTTGTCCACTATCTCTTACCCTTTCTCTCCATACTTAAGAAGAGCCTGACTCTTTTTCTGCCTCCCATCAGGTGTTTATCATAGATGGGATTCCCCCCCATGCTTTTTCTTCTTGAGGATAAGCAGTTCCAGCTCACTCAGCCCCTTGTGGGACAGATTTGTAGCCCCTTAATGATCTCCGTGATCCTTCACTGAACATACTGCCAGCATGTCCATGCCTGCCTTGTACTGGGAGGCCCAGCACTGGACACAGCACTGGGCTGTGCTGGGCAGAATGGAAGGACCGCCCTCCTCGATCTGCTGGCAGCTCTTCCCCATGCAGCATGGGAGCTCTTGGCTGCCTCTGCTGCAGAGGCTTGCTGTTGGCTCATGTTCAAGTTGCTGTCTGTCTCTGAGTCCTTCTCTGCGAGGCTGCTGTCTCCCCCAGCATGAGCTGGGGCTCTGGGGGCTCCTCCCCTGGTGTAGGGCCCTGCATGTTGTGTTGCTGAACTTCATGAGATTCCCATCAGCACATTTCTCCAGCCTGTCAAGGTGCCTCTGAATGGCAGAGGTGTTTTCAGCTATTTTGTATAATCTGAAAGTTTGCTGAGGGGGCTCTGTCCCTTCAACTAGGTCATTTATGAACATGTTAAACAGTATTGGCCCCAGTATCGAAGTCTGGAGTCACACCACCAGTAACTGTTCTCCAGCTGGACTTCATTTCACTCACCACAACCCTTTGAGCCTGGCAGCTCAGCCAGTTTTCAATCCACCTCACTTTTCTCCAGCCCATTTAGAGGTTGTATGAAGTTAAAATCTGTATCAGTAAGTAAGGACCCATCAAACCATTGCTAATTAAAAGGTCCAGATAAATATTTCTTGAAACAGGAAATTGAAATAGTGAGGCAGAGACAGAAGGTTGCAAAAGAGCAAGGAGAGGAAAGGAGATGGATAAGTACGGTTTTGGGTGGGAATTCTGCTAATGAGCTGTGGCTTAGCTTTTCCTTTGTCTGTAAGAGACTTTGGAAATGTGGACTCATTTCTGGAGGAAAGTAAGTCAAAATGTTAGGAAGGAAAAGTTCACAATCTTGTTTGGAGATCTCAAAAAGCTGCACAGAAAACCTGAGCCATGCCATGGCTCAGTTTCACAAGGGCAACTGGCTGAAATAAATGTACTGGATTCAAACCATTCTTGTCTCCATAGGAGAACAACTTTGATTATTGTTGATTTATACGAACTTTTCTTTCTTGAGTATGGGAAATGATCCAGTACTTAATTATTAGGCATTGTGGACCTCAAGGTTATGCATGCTATGTACACGTTTATCTCAGCTGGTTCTTTCAATTGATACTAATTGGTTTTATTGAAAGAAAAGCTTCTGATAAGATGCCTTGTTATCAGTGTTCATTTGAAGCTAATTAAACCCCTGAGACAGCACTGCTATATGTTAATTCCTGTTGTGAAAAAAATGTGTTTATTTTGTTCACAGGCATATGAATTCCTATATTGCAACTGTCACCTCCCTTTTTGCATGGGGTGTATCCTACTGCAGGACAGCTCTGGTAATTTCTGAAGTCAATCTGTCTGTTGAAACAAACCAGCCAGGGAGGTGTCGGTCAGCCAAACGCCACTAAAATTAGATGGTTAATTATAGTCAAGGTCGTTTGGGAATTTATGTTCCTGTCAGTATTTCTGTGACCAAACATCCTATTTCTGGGTACTGGAAATACTCACATACTTCAAATACTGTAAAAAAGATACCCTAGAAAAGAACTCAACCCTAAAATGAGCACAGGTGGGACCTGGCACCCAGATTTGCTATGGAGCTGCATCCCTGCTTGTCAGCCAAGGCTTGTTTCACTTTTAGGACAGCAAAACAACCACAGGTGGGGTAGCATCAAATGGATATGCTTCTATTGCTCCAAAAACGTTCCCCCCTTTTCCACTCAGGCTCTGTCTGGACAGTGTGTTAAGATATGTTTCAATGCTTGTAAGCAATTTTGTGCTAAAAATGTCCTTTGTGTATTCTGGAAAGTCAGTCTTTTTTTGAAACTGTATTTTAAGACTGGTGTGTACAGTTTCTGTTCATGTAGGGTTTTTATGGCATGCTTGTTCATATTTGGTTAAAGGTTTGTAGTGTTTCTGTGTGAGGTGTTGGTGCACCTGCCTGTCTGTTTAGTCGTGGAAGGGGACAGGATAACCTTGAGGGCTGTCTGTTACAGTAGTGGTGTAGCATCTTATAAGGCCTTCAAGGCAGGAGGAGAATTTCCATTTATTTAGGCTGGCTGTCTTATTGGAAAGAGTAAGATTAAGCACACTACTTTGCAAAATTTGTATTTGATGGCTTTATTTTTCAGCTGCTACTAATATTTTACAGTTTTGAAAGAACTGTTACAAAAAGAAGACGACCTTGATCTTCCAGAACACCTCTCTAAAAGATGGCAACCTTCTCACTGAAAATTGATATTAAAAAGTCTTATTTGTTGATTAAAGTTAATTTGAGAGCCTGGATGTTACTTCCTCATGGTTAGAGAACATATTTCTTGCCTGACCTTGACTATGATTGTTACTTGTACTCTGCGTGCTTCCATGAAAGCAGTCAAGGCTTTTAGAAAATCAGGTGATGAGGAGGTTTGTTTGTCTTGTTTAACATTTTCTCTATGAACTAGAAAAAAATAATAAAGGGAACTACACAAGAACAGAGCTTGCTGTTATGTAAGAGGATGTTGCAGGTAACCCTGTGGCAGCAGGTACCGCTGGGATTTGTGAACTTGCAAGAGCAGTTGGATCCCAGTGATATTAGAGACACCACTGAGAACTGGAAAGGTTGAAGAACCCAAAGACAGGTTGACTGGCCTGTCTAATCACTGGATTCCTGTTTGAAGCCAGGTTGTCTTTCTTCCTTCTAGCAGCCTCTTCTAAGTTATGGTGGCAGGGCAAGGAGTCATTTCCTGTGTTGATCTTTCTTGGTACATCTAATACTCTAATAAGCCGGTATATGTTCATGGTAATATTCAAAACTAAATTTTTTTTCTTCACTTTCTTTCTGAAGGTACTTGTTGTTCATTGTGTCACATATAAGCTAAAAGAACATCATTTTCATTTTCATGTTAAGAACAGCAGCTGCAGCCTTTTCCTGAACACTGGGGGAGATTTTAGGATGTGTTTCCTAGAAAAGTGGGAGGCAGTAGATTGGTGCTAGCAGAACATCTTCCATTTACAGCAGACCTTTCCTTCTGGATAACTGTACAGAGGGATTTTTCTTGCTCCCTAATGACCCAGGGAAGGATGCAGTTGTAGTTGCAAAATATCCATTGTCTTGTAAGTTGAAGTTTTTGTAGAGTGCTTTCTTTTTGAGGGAATTGTATGTAAGAGCCAATCAGAGTAAAAGCTGTCTGTTTCCAGTCTTTTTTCACTGCTATACATTTCAGGGCTCTTGACCTTTACTCAGCCCTTTAGGTTTTGTCAAAATTTTCTCTGCTTCTTGCTTTGATAGATTGTCCATGGGCTCCACGTTGCATTTCATTCAGCATTAGTTGTCTGAAGGCACAGGTTGATCCACTTCAGATAAATGTCAGCTTGGGTAAGGAGTATGGGGAACATGCCTGGAAAAGAATCATTTGCTTCCCTTTTCTCCAGAAAGCCGGTGGCTTGTGAGGAGAGGATCGATAAAGGAGGGAGGGGAGAAGAGGAAAACGTCTGAGGTTCTGCATCAGGTGGGAGGAAGGGACACCAGCCCATTAATCAGCTATGGCTCTTCACTAACTTTAGAGCACGCTAGGAAGGGATATAAGAAAATCTAACGTTAAAAAGACATAGGTCTGCACTCCTGAATGTTTTGCATGTTTGGTTTATTTTTTTCTTTTTTTGGTTTTTTTTTTTTTTTTTTGCTACTCTGCAGTATCAGCTTTTTCTTGTTCACAGAGAGACAAACAGACTCTTGTTTCAGGGGAAGGGGGTGGTGGGAGACCGGGTAAGCAGCGAGGAATGTCCTGTTCACCGCCTCACTGGGGTCCAGGTCGAAGACATGCAGGGGGGAGGACTTTAATGTATAATGAGCAGCAAAGTGTCAGAAAACAAACAACAGTGAAAACAAAATGCAGCCAGTAACCTTGGGGCTCTGACACTGAGCAAATGTTTATCAGAGGAAGATTCTGCTGGACATCACCGGATAAGAATGAGTTGATGTCACTCTTGGCAAGGCGGGAGCTCGTTTTTTTCCACACAAACAGCACAACACAGCAAGAGGAAGGAGAGGGAATGGTGGGAAGGAGGGGAGGGGAAAGAGGAAGAGGAGGAGAAAGCTGTTTGCTATAAATTGTTCTAATAAAAATATATTAAAGCATGGCTTGTTTTGTTGGAAAGGGTCTCACTGCTGGGACATAAATAGACAAAGGTTAAGGATGGACCAGGGCTCCTCCTACACTGTGCCTCTGCAGACCTGTACTTGGATTCCTGACAGCTGTTGCGTAATTTGCTTTGACTTGCTCCTAGTCCAGAGTGTACTACAGGCTTATTCCTGTGGCCCTCATTCAACAAAACCTCATTTGGCTTCAATGGGAATTTCTGCTTGAATAAAGAAGTTCAGCTTTTGTGACCTCTGGTAGTTTCTGTGCCTGGCCACTGAATAGGAGGACATCCCCTCACCCTCAGTCTCTGTATGTCCTTATTTTAAAGCTTCATCATATTTTATCAAGTAATGCAGAGTTTTCTCTGTAGAAAAAGAGACTTATATCACATAGGCAGTAGAACAGTGAAAGCTGCCTTTCAACAGGGACCACTGTCTAGCCAGGAAGCAACAACTGGGTAGGTATTTGGTGAATTTGAAGGTGAGCAGTCTTGGGAAGCACCTCAGAAAAAATGTAGGTATGATGAGTGGATTTAGTGATAGAACAGTTCTAGAAAAAACTGCTCCTAGAAACGAAACAAAGAATCTTCCAAAACCAAAAAAACGTGTGAAATGTTTAACAGCATCTAATTTATGGATTGTCTATACTGAAACATCTACTGCTCATCATCCACTGTATGAATGCTACTGCAAGACATAGAAGTGACAGGGATTTTAAGAAAGATTATTTTAAAACATATAACAAGAATAACAGTTGTATGATGTTTACTCTGTGTTCATGCATTTTAGCTCAGAGCAGAACATTTCTAAAGTGGCTCAAGTCAAACTAGAAAAGAGCTCTCCTAGGCTGGAATATGTGCCAGTCCTGAGCCTTCTAGGAGTATAGATGTGAGGTACTTTTTGTGTCATGTATCCTTCCCTTTCCTCATCCTCATCATGTACATAGGTTGCTATCAGCAATCTGAGCTATCCAAGCATCTCTAAGGTGTTTCTGTGGTTATCAAACAGCCCTTCAGGATACTGAGCACTTGTGGGAAATGGGGCCATTCTCTTTCAGAACGTTGTAGGATTGAAGAACTGGATTGTTTAGAGCCCAAACTTTGCAAATCAGTTAAACAATGTAACATGTTCAGCTTGCTCTCACCACCAGGCTTGTAGAGCTGCTCTGGCAGTATAAGGAGGCAAAGCTTTACATTTGACCCTCTTGGTATGGGATTCCTTCAGGTATGTGTGACCCTCTGGAAGCTTTGATCACTTTGATCACTTTTTGATCACTTCCTGCTAGGCCATGCTGTCCCATTCAGAATACTCCGCTAGCATGGTGTGGAGGGAGCAGACTGGAATGTTCTCTGGTGAATGACCTTACTGGACTTGTGTGCACTTGAGACCTTTGCAGTGACTCAGCTCCGGGTATGAGCAAAGAACAGTGCATCAGCCCTCAAGGCACACTGGACAAGGAAAAGAAAAAGCTGTTGTGTTTGTGTTGGCTGGAGCCTTTGATAAGTGCAGGCAGTTTAACTTAGGAAGGAGGAACAATCAGGTTTGTTGCATGTTCCACTCCTTTACTGAAAGCTATCAGAATCCAACAAATAATTTAACTGCTGCTGCAAGTGCTTTCCTCCTCTCCTAAATTAAGTCAAAAGAAGGGGAAAAAAATCACACATTCATTTAACTACACAGTTGAATGAAAATATTTAAGGTTCTAGTGAATTTTTAGGAGAGTCTTAAGAAGTCAAAGCTCTGGACTTTAAAGTTCTAACATGTTCTAAATTGTTTTATACCTTAATTTTAAAGAAGTTGAAGAGGTAGGTACTGTTACATGTTGCTGTTGTTCATGTTTCTGTAGAGCTGGTTTTCCTATTCTTTCTTCTCCAGTCTAGGAAGAGATGCATATGTGTCTGCACTGCCACAGTTTGTTTTTTTATTGCTTTTAGACTTTTATTGTTAGAGCAGAGTTGTGGAGTCAACATGTTGATATGTATTTATATTAGTAAGAACAAGAAATGCTTAATAATTTCAGAACAAAAAACAATTCTTCTGTCATCACCCCTGTGGTTACACATTCCCAGATGATGAAAATTCTTCCCCTAAACCTTCAAAAAAAAGTGTGGCCTTTACCAAAATCTACCTCTCAGTCTGTTTTTGTGTTTTGAAAAAGCAGTGCTACAATCACTGCAAAAGTGGAGATGTTTGCGTAGGACCTGATCTGAAAACAGCATCTGGAACAGCTACTTTCTGTTAATAGCTGCAGAATTAATTGCTGTCAGTGTCACAAACCAAGTTATTCTTTCAATTAAGAGAAAGTAAGCTTTATGGACGTGTATATATATTAATATTGAACTCAGCAGCTGAGTAACTATTCAGTGTTTTTAGTTCTATTTGGCTGTTGTGCCTATTTTCTAGTATTAGGAGCATCTGGTATTAGTATGTCCTTGTGTACCGTAATTACTCTCATTGGTGATATTCCGATGTTGTATGTATCCATAACATGATGTATTTTTCTTTCCCTCACAGTGCAGGAAGATGATGCCAAGAGTGAATTCTTTGCTCAGGGAGGTGCTTTTATAAGTTTGCATGCCAGACTCTGCCCCAGACTGTGGAAGAATGTCTGTCTGTCTGTCTCCAGATCATCCCCAGAGCAGGAGAGTCGATCTAACAGCTGTGAGGAGGGAGGACATACCTATGGCTTTGTGTTTTGTGCTGCTTCTGAGGCTTGTTGGCCCCCTTGTGAGACGGCTTGGCTCAGTGGGATGAGGAGAATCCAGGAGTGAGAACTAGGAAGTTTTCTGGTAGGTTGGTGGGCTGAATCCATCTGTGCAGGAGCTTAGTGAGAACCAGAACTGGAACAAGAAAGGCAAGGAGGGGGTGGCAGAGCGACACGATGAATTCCATTTTCGGGAGAGCACCCCAAGGTCTACTCAGGATGTATTTTTGAGAGTGTGTCTTTAACAGGGACAGGAGACTTTTCCAACTGCTGGGAGGTTTTCCAGCTGGAGAGGCTTTATAGGTATTGTAATGGACCTTATAAGTACCGTGAGGGAGATGTGATTTAGGATGAGCAAATCTCCACCTGCCAAGTATTTAAAACCTTTATGGTGACATTTTGCTGTAAAATGACTGATACGTTCCATGACAGACATAGGAAATCAGTTCATGCTGTGTGTGAGCACACCATCAGCAGGCTGTATATATAAAAATAAAAAATAAGGGGGGATGTTTTTACAGCTGCCCTGTTTTGAGGGGGTTAAGTGAAGGAATGAATGAATTGTTATATTCTGGCTATTTCTAACTGCAGAGAAGTGGTGCACATGCTTGAGTTGGGCTCAAGAAGCTCCCAAGCTTCATGACCCTGGGCTGTTACTTATAGCTGGTAAAAGCAGCACTCCTAGATTGCAGTTACCTAGAAGGACAGGATCACACAAATGTCATTAGGTATTCAAAGCTTGCTTAAGTAGCAGCTTATTTTAATAGTGAGATTATGCTCTTTCATAATATTTTTACCATGTTTTAATGAGTTCATTTACCAAAGTGCAAAAGGAATGTAAACTGAAGAGGTGCAGTTTGCTTTATTTCTTTTCCCCCCTCCTCTGGGAATTCTAAAACATTTTGTGCTAAGGATTCCTTTTTGTGCTTTGTCTTTCTTCAAAGCAAGTTGCACTTGGCAGTATTTGACGGAAGATGATAAATACAGAGGTAATGCAGAGCACACTGGGCCACTTAGTTCTGTAAGTGTAAGTGTAACTGTTGAGTGTTTTAGGTGCCATAATTAAGCCCTCCAAGCTGAGTGATTAGTTTCTTAAAAATATTGTCAGAAGTAAATAGTGTGTATGTTGAAGCCTGCTTCCCTCCCCAACTCAGCTTTTAGGTCACTTCAGTATCCTAAATTTAGTTGTTATAATATCATGCCAGCTCCATGTTTCCCTCTGGACTTTTTAGTAGAGAACCACTTACCCTAAAAAACAAGAGAATCCAGTTAAACTTGTTATAAGAAAAAGTAAGGAGCAATATCTTAATTTCTGTAAAGTATATGCTGTATGAACTATGTATGTATGGATTATAAAATATCAAATGTTTCCTCAGCCCCACTTGGACTTTGCTACTCCTGAGTAGTGCAGCCCTTTCAAGTCAGGCTGCTAAAGCCTTCAGAGAAGAAAAGTGTCATTCAAATTAAAATTACATGTGAAATGGCAGCCCACATTGCTAGCAAAACTTCTGAGTGATAAGTTGGGTTGCATGTGAGAAAAGCTAAAGTAGAAAATGTCAACTCTGTTGCATTTACAAGTTTACTCTTGTTCTTTGCTATATTTTCCTAAATGCATATGGCAGAGATAAATTACTGATCCTAGTACCTCTAGCTAGAACATGTCAATAGTATATTTTGGACAGTGCTTCTTTAATGTACATTTTAAATCGTGCTCCTGAAAATTAGCAATGGCTATGACACGGCCATAATTATTTTTATTATGGCAATATGCCATTGTTCCGTCCACTGTATTGTGCTGGTACAAAACTGATAGGAAGTAAATGAGTTGGAATTGATGATCATTGTGAGTCCCTTCCAACTCAGAATAGCCTGTGATTCTTTGAAAAGTGTTGATCCGTACCAAAGAGAAACTGTGTTTCATGTATATAAATGATGGTTAAACCAGCAGCAGCACTAGGCTTGGTTTGCAATTATAAAGTTTTGATAAAATATTCACCAACAGATTCTACTACTTATGTAAAAGGAACTCTTTTCATGAAGGTTTTCTCTACCACTTTTAAAACAGTTTTCTCCCTGCATGGAAAAGAATGGAAATCTTGGACTTGCTGAACCTGTTAGTAAATGGCCTGTTGATCAGTCTTGCTCCGTACCATGCTGTAAAAATAAATTGTAAACAAGGCTCTCAGATCTACATCCAAACTGAAGAAAATGCCCAGAAGTAAACTGACACTGCTGTCTGTTAATTTTCTTCAAACTTCTGGGCTGTTGGTGTAAGCAGCACACTGCATGTGCCCCCACTGTTTACCTGGGGTTAGTGTGTGTACACAGGCTAGTTATTGTGGAATAGCAAACGTACCCCAGCTTCACGTGGGTGCCTTTGTGCTTAGAAGTGATTTTTGTCTTTTGTCTAAACCACAAAACGCTGGCATTTTGGAGTTTTTTTCTCTGTTGGTACGGGCTGTGTCATGGATGAATATCTATGCACTTTTGACTAAAATAAAATAAAAATTGCTGTGAGGCTTATCTTTGATACTACTAATAGAATCAGTTGCATGCGTTTTAGCTTGTAGATTTTTAAAAAAATTATTTAAAAGAAATTGAGTTTTTTTGATCCTGCTGTACCATTTCTCATTCATCTACAGCCTAGAAAACTTTGCAGCGAGAGAGAGAGAGATACAGAAGGTAGTTAAGGTCCCATTATTTTAAGGAAGATGGGTGGACAGGTAAAGTTGAGACTCACTCAAGGCTTTGCATGCATAAAATATTTGAAGTGACATCTTGTTGCTGCTAAAACAGAGAAGTTCTCCTCTATCCTTTCCTTCCCCCTCTCCTGGGACTAGCTCTCGTATTTGATCTTGTGGTGCTCTGATTCCTTTTGCTACCCTAGAGGAAAGAGAAAACCACAGGATTAGTTGTCTGTGGTTTTAGTGGAGTGAATAATTTTCTGTGCAAGAGCTGTGTTGAGGCATGTGATGAGAAAGGTGGGAGTTGGATCTTCCTTTCCGTGGAGCATGAATTTGGGAGTCAGAAGGAAGAAGCTGTTAATTTGGCTCTGGCTTTTATGAACCTTTAGTAGATACCTGGGAATCTATGTGGGAGAGGCCGTGTCAATACTCAGTACTCAGCACTCAGCCCTTGAGGTGCTGTAGGAAATGAGGCTCCTCTGCTGCTTGTCCTGCTGGCCTTTGGTATTTGAGGGCCAGAGAAGGGGAGGGATGTTCTGGTGCTGAAGTCATCAGGCCAAGGGATAGTAGCTTCCATGTGGTCTCAGATAAATCATCTAATCTCTTGGTGCCTCAATTCCTCATCTTTTAAGATGATGTTAGTCTTGTGGCTTTTGGGTTTGCGGAGTACTTAGAATAACAGGGTCAGCTGTAGCCCGTGGATATGACGTGCTTGTATGATCAGATGATGGTAGCCCTTGGGTCTCTCGGTGTGTTTTCAAGAAAAAAAGGATGTTGCAAAGCAAATAGAGTTTATTACATAGCACAGGAGCATCATCTCTCACTTCCCTGTGAATAACCCTGTCCTTTTTTCCACCCTTGTGTCTATTTTTATACTTTGAGGTCTGTTGCAGGAATTTGGCCCTATGATACTGGAACTGTGTAGTCAAAACCACTTCTTTGCCATATTGCTTTTTGAAGGTGTAAACCCTGGGCAGTCTCGTAGTTGCAGAGAGGCACATCTTAAAGTGACTCCAGACTGAAATCTCAGCACCTGCACTCTTTTCCTTTTGGACATTCAGGTTCCTAACTCTAAATGAGGCAGTATTTCTGATTTCTTTCAGCTTCACTTCTTTTAAGAATGGGAGGTTTCATTCAGGCATTTTTTGCATCACTGAGAGACATTTGTGTTTTTCAGTATTCAAAGTCCTGGTCATGATCTGGCTTCATGTGCTAACTGCTGTATGGCTCATGCAAAGCATGGAGCAAAAGTCATCCTGTGAGAGAAGCCGCAAACTTCAGTGGTGCAAAAAACTGTGTGCACATTATTGGTTATGTGTGGTCATCCCTGTGTAACAGAGAAAGCTCTAAGGATATATAGAAATCTTTGCAAAATATAAGTCCTAAGCAAAATGAGTCTTCATTGGAAAGCAGAAGTATCACAAACAAATACTTATTTAATGCAAATAATAATAATTAATAACAGCAATTATTCCCCTCTGCATCACAGTTTCTTTAATGTAAGTTATGTGACTTCAATAGGTGGAAATGTGTAACAGTGTGGGATGTTTGTCTTAGAATTGAAGCAAGCTGCATTTTTATAGAAGCCTAAACGTCCTGAATCCTCTTAATGTTTGTTTTTTAAGACACATGGTGGAGGAACAAAACAGGAGGTGATTTTATATTTCTGTATCTCGGTGACTAATGCCTTGCAGGCCATAACTTAGAGAGTGTTAGGAGACCCAGGTGGGGAATTCACACAGAGAGCGTATTTGAGGTCTGTGGTCAGACAAAGTTGCCTCTTAAACGATTTGACAAGAGGAGAGTCCTCAGCATCTGTCACCCAAGCAGAAGTAAATGGTCACATGGTACTGACTCTAAAGTAGAGGGAAAATCTGCTGCTACAGCCAACATTCCTTGCAACAATACAAATGTGTTCTTTGCTCACACAATAGCTATTCAGTTTGCCTACAGTCATTGTGCTCCCCCACTGAAGTTCAAAGGAATTGAAAATACACACAGGCTACAAAGCCAACTTTTGTTTTGGAGTGGATATGCATTTTAGTACAAGGTATTTTTTCAGTGAGATTTTTAGAAAATTAACTGCTCTGAGTAAAGGTCATGTGGTTATCCACATTTTAGCTTAAAGATTTCTGGGTGAACAGTAGTGATTTTATTTTTATTTCATTTTTCAGTTTCTTTATGATTGACTTTTACTAATTGCCTTTTTCTTAAGGGTGGCCTGAGTTTTCAAATTTGAGTGTATAAATGTTGATTGTTTCCGAACTCAGGTGTTATTAAAAACACACAAACAAACAAAACCTTCCTCAACCAACCAAAAGCAAACCATCAAACACCCCACAACAAAAGTAAAACCTCCTTCAGAGAAGTTATTTTAACTGTTCAGGCTTTGTTGAAAAATTTAGTCTTTTCTTGGTTTTTGAGAATGAGAGAGGAAATACACATTAGAATTCAAAGCATTTAGTCAGCAAGAGTCCTGTAAATGTGATTACCGTATCTTTATACACGTCTTTGAATACCTTTTATTCTGCGGCACGTAGGTGTGCAATTCTTTTCAGTGGTGTTGTGGTGAGTCGTCCTCTTCGAGTGGTTTGTTCCAGTTAATGGTTTCTCCTGAAAGTGTGTCTTTCTGAGTTGTCAATTATGTTTGTATCCTGCCCCTTGTTCTAGAGTTTTCCTTGCCAATCCTCTGTTAACCCCTTCCCTGGTTGTACCACCCACTTCGAATTCCCAAAACCTCCTCGGTCCTATTGGGGCATGTGACCCATCCTCTCCTCCTACCCTTTCCCCATTGGTCCTTGATTGTAAACCCCTCCCCACTCTCCACCCCCATTTTGTTCCCATTGGTCAAAGTTCTGTATCCTCCCCTCCAACCTTGCCTGTATAAAATCTGCACAACCCCAAGTCTCCATCTTCTGCCCCTTGACCCTTCAGGACATAAGCCTTGAACCCAGCCAGCAGAACTCCCTCTCATCCTTTACCTCCGCCTCGTGCCTCGCAGTCATTGTGCTGTAGAGCATAGGCTCTAAAGGTGCAGCTTCCGTCGCCTGTTCGGAAGCTGTGGCCCACTCTGGGTGCAGTGACGCCCTGGAGCTAGCCTGACTCTGGCACCGTGTCACAGTAGATGATATTGAAGTGCACCTGCATGGAGAATATATAGAAATGAATTTTATATTGCAGCTAATTACAAGTTGCTGCTTCCAAACGTGTGCAAGCAGCGACAGTCAAGAAACAGGACTTGGTCTTTAGGGATGTAATTTCATCTGTTCTTGTGTGGATCTTTTTTTGGTATTTAGGAATCTTGAAGGTACTGGAAAAATAATCTTCCCATGCAAATAGCATCAAGGAAGACAACAATAATAGTTAATCTGTGGCCACTGAGGCCAGATTTATTTAAGAAGCTGACCAGACTGGGTAGCTTCTACCTAAAAGCTTTAGAAATGCTTGATGACACAAGTTGTGGGGTTGATAGTTCTTAAATACCCTTGGAACACAGAATAATTCCTGGAGACTTGAAAAATACTATTTTTTTTTGAGCTGAAACTAATGTTGCCTTAATGATAGTAAATTAAATGACTCTATTATATATACTATGTTATTGTTGTTATATACTATAGTAACTGTAATCTAATTCATGTGGAATAGAAGAGCTGAAAAATTTTACTGTCTTGGATTAATTTTATGAAGAGGAATATCATAAAAAAATGAGGGTAACAAGAGAAGTGGGGGATGGCTGAAGTAAGTTTCAGGCAGTACAGGTGGGTTTGAAGAATGGGAGAAGGAAAAGCAGTTTTGTTAAAGCAGTGTGATGGGACCTGTTGGCAAAAACATAACCACACTCCAAAAACAAACAAACCCACAAACCCAGGCAAAAAGAAACTTGTGTTAGGAGACTGAAAGGTTAAAAACTAGTGGATTGCATCAGAAGTTATCAGAAAAGCAGAACAGAAATTTCCTTCAAAATGGCGTGAAGGAAAGCCATTTTTTACTTGTATGAGCTTAATAAAAGATTTTTAGGTTCTCTAGAAGCTTGCTGGAGAGTCTGTGGGATTATCTTCAGAGAAGACTTTCAGAAAAGCATAATTCTTGACAAGGATAAATGAGAAGTGTTCACAGAAGTGGTTTTAGAAAAAATGGTTGCGTCCACTGTAATAAACCTCCAAAAACCGGTACCAGCATCAGGAATGCCTCTATAAAGCTGACAGGCCATTGCTAACCATGGTGTGGAATCTGATGCTTTATTTAACCTTGGTCTTGGGGGAAGAGGTGATGATGTGCAATACACTGTAACACACACTCTTAAAAAGGGTGTTGATGATTAGCAGGTCCTGCAAAGAGGTAGCAGTTATAAAAGTATCTGCATTTTTAGAAGTGTTGTGACCAATATACTCTGGAGAAGAGTTGACTTGGCTTTTAAAGAGAAAAGTAAGGCCTCAGGTTAGAGGCATTTGAAGGTATTAGAGAGGTAATCCAAGAAATTAAGTTGTCTTTGGCAGCGGAGACTGATCCAGTGGGGTTTTTGAGCTCAGAAAGATGTTGGAATGAACTACAGCCTGCTCAGACTTCTGTTGTGTCACAGTGCAACTACAGAGCATAAAGCAAGTGAGAAGGGTTTTTTTCATGTTGTGTAAATAAGCATCATACTTATTGTCACAAGATATTGTGGAGATAAAGGTATATCTTTCAAAAAAGAGTAGTGAAATTCAAGTATCTACAGCTTCACTGAGCACAGTCTTTTCTGCCTGAAATTTTTATTACTAACTTGTGAGGCATGAAAAAGATGGTTTTTTTCCTAAATGTCCACTGTTGTTAGATGTTGGAAGCAGTATTCTGGGCAAGGTAGACTTCTGATCTGATTTAGGAAGGTACAACTTCTAAAGTCCTCTCTTACATTCCACAGAAAGATTGGTTAGCTCACGACAGCAACTCTTTCTGGCTTTAGAATTAGTAACAAGACCTCACAACATTATATGCTTTGCTGTCTGTAATAATAATTTAACAACCTACTGGTTTTCTTTTTGTAATGCCTGCTGTTACTGGTTGAAAATGGGATTGACAAGTGGAAGTACAGAAGTCAAAAAGAAATATTAACGCTTTTCATGTTGGAAGGCACTCAAGGTGTTGTTGGGTTTGCCACTAAAGCAGCAGAACATAACTATGGTAGGGTACTGTGCTCTGTATGTGTAGAATCAGTATTGCATGAAAAGCTTTCTTTCAAGAACTTCACTTCTAGTCATAAAAATGCTTTTTAAACTAACAGCTTTCTTCTGCTCAGTAGGATATGATTTGTTGGACGTGTATGTTGACCTGGAACCAACAAGAAGATGACTAAGTAGGAGGAAAATGGTTTTAACATGCCTCTGCTTTGCCAAGGAATAAGGAAACAATCACAGATTTGTCAAGTCTGTGGTCAGCTAGCCTTGTAGTGATATATGATATTTCTCTGTGCACAACATACTTGGTGTACTGAGCTGTTTTTTTCTGAAGCACCATTGTGCTTTAGAAATGTGACTATTTCTTTGTCCCTACTGCTGTTTGTCACCTCCTGGTCATGCTGTTTACTGATTAGATGTGTCTGAGTAGGTGGGAGATTTAACGTCTCATCATCATGGCAGGCACAGAGGTGGTCTGTGGTCTTCCTTGTTTTACAGTGTAATTGGATAGCCAAGACTCTGCAATGTTTGGCACTTGCCAAACCCTTCTGGTCCATGCACTGGAGCTGTGCAGGAGGCCTTCTCCCATTCTCCCATTCCTGTTTTCCTTAGCCTTGACACCCCCTGTGCAGCCCTCCCTCCTCACACTGGGGTGTGTTGTATCACTCATGTGCCAAGCAGCCTCTTCCCAAGGCTCCAGACAGTGCACAGAGGATTCCTGGTGTGCTTCCTTCTTTGGAAGAGAACCAGCAGCTTGAAAAATGAGTATTCATTTTAATAAGAAATGAAAGCTCTCAATGCTGTTTTCTTTTCATTTAAGAGCAGAACTGTGCTCTTGGGGGGCCTTGGAGGAATAATCCCACTGAAGAATCACAGGAACACCATTTCTTCAGTGCAGAAGGGATAGTACCCCAGTGGTTGGTTGCTCTGAGATGTGCTGGTGGCCAGGTTGAAGTTCTGGATGTTTCAGGAGCAAGCCTGAACCACTCAGTGACCTCTGTCTCTCCCCTTCTTGGCACTTGTAAGAGTGACATAATAAATATGTTATTGCAACAGATGTGATCTCATATCCTCTTACAAACCACATGTAGACCAGTCACTGAGGGATGGCCCTGTTCAGTGGAGAGGTCAAAATGTGGGACAAGGCTTTAAGAAGGAAGCAATGATTTTCAGAGGAGAGATTTTTACTAATGTTTTCTAAATTTACTAATATTTTTATATTAATATAAATAGGATTTGCTAAAAAATAAAATGTAGCAAATTAATTAAATCATAGAAGGCTTTTGATTAGGAGGGATCTTTGAAGATCTAGTCCAACCACCCCGTCGTGGGCAGAGACATCTTTCACTCCCTTCAACTAGATGAGGTTGCTCAAAGCCCCATCCAGCCTTACCTTGAATACTTTCAGGGATGGGACATCCAACTTCCCACCACTCTCATTGTAAACATGTCTTCCTTATGTCCCATTTAAATTTCTTCTGGTTTAAAACTACTGTCCCTTGTCCTGTCACCTAAAGGCCCTGGTAAAAGTCTCTCTTTGTCTTTTTCACAAGCCCCTTTAAATATTGAAAGGCTATGATAAGGTCTCCCTGGAGGTTTCTGTTTTTCAGGCTGAGCAACCCCAGCTCTCTGTCTTTCCTCACAGGAGAGGTGTTCCAGCCTTCTGACCATTTTTGTGTCCCTCCTGTGGCCTCACTCCAGCAGATCCATGTCTGTCTTGTGCTGGGACCCTGTCAGCGTCAGCAGCTACAACAAACGGGGTGGGAACTGCTTGGTAATGCGGACTCAGAACTTTATTCTGTCATCTTGTCTCATACAACCCAAGGTGAGAGACACAGGAAAGATGGCAAAGTTTGTGCANTAATGCGGACTTAGAACTTTATTCTGTCATCTTGTCTCATACAACCCAAGGTGAGAGACACAGGAAAGATGGCAAAGTTTGTGCAAACCACAGCAGAACAAAACTCAGCTCCATTACAGAGCATTTCAATAAGGTTTTTTAGCCAGTAGCGTACTGAGAAAGCTTAACAGACATTTTGCTCCAGCAAATCATTAAAAAGCATACGTGTGCTTGCTTCTAACAATACTTGCTTGTTATGCTCCAAGGAACAATACACAATAATTCATTATTAAGCTTAAATCTTTCTCCTATCTTGCTAAGCATATTTTTCTACTTCTTCACATCCTGAATCTGCTAAACTCAAAAACCTAGTTACTGTTCTTGTCCTTGTGGCAACCATCATTGTATCTATTTGCTCCCTGACTCAAACAGCAAAATTTTGGGATTTTCATCTCTCTATACCTGCCTGGGCTCCTTTGCTTTTTACATTTCCCACAATTCCCCCTCTCGTTTCAGCCACAAAGAAACAGTCTTTGACTTGTCGCTTATTTACTACCTTGCGTTACATAGCTTTACTATTGCATATGTGTTTTCACCTAGCAAAATAGCATTATTTTCTACACAAAGGCACTTTTTTTGTTTGCTTTAAGCTCTGTTGCTTTAAATTAAAGCACTCTTATTGCTGTGTAAGATCAGGTCTATTATATAAGTCAGGTTCTAACAAGTTTCATCTTTTCCAAGGCCTTAATTCAAAGGCTTTATTTGTGTATGACTCTGTATCCATCTCCTCTGTAAGATTTTGTGAACTCTCTGTNCCTCTGTACGATTTTGTGAACTCTCTGTGATTCCACTTTCCACATTTCTCTCTTGGACAACAAAATCTTCTTTGATAAGTTTGTCCATCATTTGTCATACACACTGAAGTATACAAGGTATTACTATCAATATCAACACCACAAAAATCAACAGAATTTCACATATCCTGCAAAGTTCCCTTAGCCAAGGAGCCAGACCCTGTCCCTTGAACAAATTGTCTAACCATGATTTTTCATCTCTAATTTCAGATGTTAGGTCTTTAAGATTTTGTATGCTTTTGTGAATGGATTTGGAATGGTCAGACAAATTCATATAACACATTCTCTCGAATTCCTCACAGCCATGTCCATGTGCGAGTAAAAGAAAGTCAATTGCTGCTCTGTTTTGAAGCATAGCTTGTCAGACATTACTGACATCAGCCAGCGTGTGGCATTGGTTTGTTTACTCAGCCAACATCCAATTCAATCTATTTGTCTCAGTGCCTTATCTGAAGCAAGTCCAGGTAAAAAAACGCTTGCTGAAATCCTTGGCGCCTTTTTCCAGGCCCTGAAATCACTCTTGCAATTCTCTGGGTATATATGAATAGATCTTTTTTCCCTGTTTCTTTTCTGTGACTGCTTTGGCACTAGGTACTATCACAGTGAGCGCTCCAGTGCTACATGGCCCACCTTCAAGGCATGATGGAATGCCTTGCCAAGCCCTATCTCCACAAATGAGCCAATATCCTTTTGGTAATTGTCGTGGATACTGGTCAACCTCAGAATTTCCGTCCACATCGTCTGAGTAATGACACCAAAAACTAGAATTTCTATGTGCATAGTAAGTGGGAGTAACATTGTACTTTGGGAGATCATTTTTTTGCCAATTGCTACCTGAGGACGTAATGCAAAAGTCCATTGTTAGGGAATCGAGGGTCTCTAATACTTGGGGTTCAGAGAGTGCTTTGGGGGGTTGTCTGGTCCAAAGGCCACAATCCCTTACAGGATTGCTTCCACTGGCAACCTCGCCTGCCTTACTATTAAGTTGATTTTTGGTCAAAGGATCATAATGTATAGGTATTGGCTAATCTTTCACTGGCACACCGACTAGGCAAGTTGAAAAAGGTTTTTCTGGGTTCGAATTGGACAGGCAAGTGGTGTCTGAGCCTGCAGCCTTGGCTAAAGCAACCCAAACATTTGTCTTTGTTTGTTGCACAGGCAAATCTGCATTGCAAAAAGCAAGCAAGACTAGGAAGCACCAAGCGAATTGATCTTGCCCCATACTTTTCGTGAGCTATCTTTTGGCAAAAGAATTTCCTGTATATCTCAACTCTCAAATTCTATTTTGGGGAAAATTTCAAATTTCAATTTTGAAAATCCAATGAAAATAGACTTTTATATCAAGTTTTTGCCAAAAGAGCTCTACGAAACAAACCATTTGCACATTTATCATTGACATTAAATTAGGGTTTGCAGGTTCCACAGGTGACCAAGGAACTTCAGGCGTGATCTGCAGTTGTTTGGCTCACGTCTGCGTGCCTGTCTCTCCTGTCTTGGGATCCTCAACGCATCCTCGTGCGTGGAATGGTTTGACGCTTTTCTCAGGGATCCACTTGGGTCCGGCACCTGTAGAAATACAAGCATATCCCTTGCCCCAGGTGATTAATTGGAAAGGACCTTCAACTTGTCCTGTTTCAGGATTTCTAATTAAAACTGGAGGATTTTCTTTCAATTTGGCCTGTGTGCTATTTGAAAAACGACTAAAAATTGATGGATCAGGTTCTGCAAAAGAGC
>VZSE01015528.1:7090-18833 GCA_013398275.1 Promerops cafer
TATAATATATAATATATAATATATAATATATAATAGGGATTGAGTCAGATTTGAGACATGATTTTGAGACATACAAAAATGCTAAGGAAATTAACACAGAGCTGTCCCACACTTGAGAGACAGGACATTTGTCAGGTTCTGTTCTGTGCTGCAGGCAAGACCTTGGCAGCATGGAGATGTCTTTGACAATGCCTTCTGACCATGCTTACAAATTCTGACCGGCACTGACAATCTAACCCCAGTGTCTGAACATGTTTGCTGCTTGTCTGACTTCACACTTGGTAGATATTCCACCAGCAAAACACCGGGCCCATGTTTTTGTAGAAGGAACTGAGGTTGGACTCACTGGCTGCCAGTATTTCCCACTTCAACGTATATCGTCCTGGGATTTTCCATGTTCATTGCTCTCCCTGAGAGAAACAAAATGCAAGATGCTCACTTTAAAGCAGAGATCCCAACTTCCAGGAGAGGGAAAAGGCAGCCCCAGTTGACTGGGACTCTGAGCCCTTTGGGGTCAGCTGGGTAACAACAACAGGAACAACAACAACGAGGAAGGCAGCTCTGCAGCACTAGAGACCGGCACAGAGACCAATTTTCTACAGTCCTTTGAAGAGGCCTCTTGACAGGAAGCTAAGCACAGGAAGATACAGTCAGAGGAGACAGAGACCAGAAGAGAACTGGTACCAAGGCAAGTAAGTTTGTCATCTATAAACATTAAGGAGGGCTGGAACTAACAGGGCCTTTGCTTTCTTGGGAATAAACACTGTAAGATTCAACAAAAGCTTTCATACTTGCTAAGATTAAATGCACCTTGGCATCTAGAATCAATTCCTATGAACAGATGCCAATTTCAGAACAGGAAGAATATTGCCAAGTGTTCCCATCTTCTCCACCTTTCAGCAGTTTGCCAAAAGAATGCCTTTGCATTTGTAAATCAGAGCAGCTCACGCTATAACCAGTCCCAACGGGGCTTTCAGCGTCAGGTCCCTCACCCTTTATGAGCAGGCTGAGCTCAAAGATGCCCTTGACCGTGCCCCACGTGAAGATCCACACTTCTTCTCTTCATCCTGAAGCACTGATCAGTCGCTCCCGTTGGACTCGCCCCCTGGGCACTGCACACATCTCCATCTTCCCAACTCAGCACAGCAGGCAAGGGCAGCAAGGACAGCAGTGCTTCTCAGGCTCCGGTGTGACACAGACAGCTGCCCAGAGGAGATGCTGACCCTCTTGTGTGTCCAGGCTGTGTGATGCAGAAGCTGGCCCGGATGAGGGGCTCCTGCCCCGGGGCAGCACCGCACTGCAGTGGCTGGGTGGCAGCGGAACTCTCCCAGCTAAGGAAGGTTCCAGCCTCTGCAGTCGCACCAGCCATCAGGGGCAGGGCAGTGACCACAACAAGGCTGGCAAAGCCGAGGCATGAGCACTGACAAGCAACGGGAAGAAGCCACAGCCAGCCTGAGCCCCTTACAAGCTGTTGCCCCCATTCAGGACACAACAGGATTGGCTTTGAGATCAGACACACCAAGGTGCAGATCAATGCTCTTTTTGCCCCAACAGGTGATAGTACACACGGAATCAACTGGGCTGTGTTCTCAACCCTACCAGCTCTTATCTGAGAGCACAGCACTGGCAGCCATTATGGGCAAGAAGAAGATTAAATAGGTTGTGCTGCAGAATCACAAATATGTTTTTCTAGAGACTGATCTGAGCAGGGGTTGTGCCAACAGGTAGGACTCGAGCAGTCGCAGCCTTCTGTTGATCCAGGAACAATCCCTGCTTCTGCCTTCAGCAGAGAGGGAAGCCCAGGCAAACTCCAGCCAGTCCGAGCTGCCCTCAGAGGCAGCAGGAACACCCAGAGTGCTCTCTTGCTGTCTCGGAGCACAGCAGCTCCTGTGGGGAGTCCTAAATGTCCCTGTGACACCAAACTGAGGAGGATCATTTGGTACAGCTATGCTGACACGTGCACACAATACACTGTCCCTCAGATAAAAAGGACACCAGATGTACTCCGTAGCTCCAGGGAGTCATCCTCGATCTTCAGTCACTGAGCAGCAGCTGTGCCAGTGCAGGAGATGAACCAAGTGCTGCGGCTCCACTTCTCAGGCTGGGGAGCAAAGGCTGCTTGAGATGGTGCTGCTGCTGCAGCAGGTTCAATAGTAGAGCCTGTGTAGATCTGAGACCAGAAATGAGTTTGTGTCAGAAAGGTGGCTGGCAGAGATTGCCCCTAGATCCCATTTCAAATGCAAGCCCTTAGGAAGCTGCTGTCAGCCACATGCAGAGCTCTTAAACTGGGTTGTTTTGGATGTCCACTGCTGAAACCAAATGGTCAAAACCAAAGGCTGGTTTTACTTGAGTTCATAGCCAGTTTCATGTTCCATTGTAATGAATTTCCTGAAGGATGAGTGCAACAATGACTGCTCCACTTCCTCTCAAGCACTCCTTTCCCTCTCCTAGGGCTGCAGACATGTTAGCAGCTCTGTGTTCTAATGTTCTACCTGCTCCTGTGGAATTCTCTTTTCCTGCACCATCTTTGGGACGTGCTCAACCTGCAGCATCTCTTGTTGGGACAGCTCCTGTGTCTCAAGCCAACCTTGGGGCTCTTCGTCCCCAGTCATTTGCTGGAAGTCTTCGCAGGCTGCCAGGTGAGATGTCGACACTTCCACCTCAAGTCAAACAGAACAAAGCAGTCAGAGACTACAGCTTGTCCCTGTCAGCCAGGAGTCATTGACTGTGAGGAAAGGGAGAGAACAGGAGAGGACCAGATTCACAAGGGATACAGATAGCTTGTAGCTGGTGTTCAAAATCTATCTGAGTGACCATGTTCACCTGCAAAAGCACCTCAACAAACAAGGAGAGCAGGAATAGGCGAGCAGGAATGCATTCGGATGACTGCAGGCCAAGAGGCCAAAGGACTAATCCCACTGTCCAGAGCAGCAGCTGATATTCAGCAGACCAGGAAGTGTGCTTCAGAGCAGCTGTGATAGAGGCCACAGCAGGGTGGTACTCAGAGGCATCACCCCACGCCCTGCTGCTCCGCAGAGGAAAGGCAAGGAGGGCAGAAACCACCAGTTTGGTGACCGCAGTGGCTATCGCTGTTTCACTCACTTGTTTTACTAGAGCCTCTTGCTCCTGAAGAAGAAGATTGATTTTCTGTCTGATGATTTTAATTTCTTTGTCCTGCCTCTTCTTATTTGCCTTGATCCTAGCCTCAGTTTCCTGCAGCTCTGCCTGAAAATGTTCGTCAATGTTCTGTAAAGAACAAAAGGAAGTTTCATGAGTGGAGTGGATGCCACTCCTTCACTCACCTGGTTTTGTTGATTGCCCCTGTGCTGATGGAGATTCTTCTCCTCTTGGATGCTTCTCATGTCTTCCTTGTTCCTCCTCTTCACTGTCATGATGGTGCTGTGAGCTTTAGGCAGCTCTGCTTGTGACTCTGCCTTGATGTTCTGTACACACAAATGCAGAGCAAGTGACTGGGAGCTGCCGTCAGGCTCAGCTTTTTCCTCTTTCAGCCTCAAAATCACATTTATTCAGCCACTTCTTTCTGCTTCTCAACCCACCTCTGCTTCCATTGTAACTCTTCCGTCCCAGTGCTGATCTCTGCAGATTACAAGGCTCTGTGCTTTCATTGCTTGTGAGACTCCTGCCTCCTCAGTCCCAAGAGCTGTTTTATGCCCCTCTTCCTGCCCTTTACTCTGTTACCTGGCGAGCCAGGCTTATCTGGCCATTCTCCAGTGGCTCTTCCACCTGCTGCCTGAGCTGCTCTTCCTGCTCTTGGGCTGGGAACAGCTCTCCCTGAGTCTGCCATGGCATCTCTGATAAAGCAATCTGTTCATCCTCTTTCTCTAGAAGGACCTGCACAGAAAGCAAGAGAAGATGGGTTTCAACTTCCCATACAATATTTGTGGGCCATGACTCAAAGACTGATGGGCTCACACGTTCCCAAAGCACCGTGCTGCTGCTCTCCTGGGTCATTCTCTGCCCGTGGGGAGGCACAGATTCCAAAGTGATCCTGGCAGTACAATCAGGGTCCATCTGGGACCAAAGCTTCAACAGCCTCTCAGGCAGCAGACAGGGAATGTGTGGCATTCCTCAGGGGTCTGGTGAGGGCCTCCCTCCTCTTCTGCCATGTCCTGTTTATCTTTCAGTAGTGACTGACACCCAGGCCTGTGCCACAGCTCTATCCTGGCTCTGCAGGTGGCTTCCTGTGTGAGCTCACCCCTTTTGAGACACACTTCTGGAGCTCATGTTCTCTTCAGGCCTGCGCCACCATTCCTGCCTTTCTGACATCTGCATTCTTGTTAGAAACACTGTTCATTCAGGAGATGAGGATGCATGCAAAGATCTTCTGATGGAGGTCAGAGAGCGTCTATGGCTACCTCAGTATATGAAGGAGGACCAAGGTGTTTATTCTCCCTCTTTTGTCGAATTTTGTCAGAGAATTCTCACCGGCAGTAACAGAGACGCTAATAAGGCCCCATTAATGAATTCACTTACACACCCCTAGGGATGCCAGTGAAGGAAACCATGTGTCATGTAATGCATGTATGACCACAGTCACTGAACCCCACCTAGAGCATGGGATAGTTCCACCCCCTTAGGACATGCAGAAATTTATAGGATAAAAAGGAGGTTTCAGGTCAGAAAAGGCTGGAGGAGGAAAACATCTCTCAGAGGAGAAAACAACCATCTCTGGCAGGGGAAACATCTCTGCCTGCTTGGGATCAGTCAATGGAACATGTCTCTCCTCCTCTCCTGAAGGGATGTGTTTAGGTGAGCTTTGCACCTCCAACTGCTTTGGAGCAGAGCCAGGAAGATTTAGATAGATAGATAGATAGATAGATAGATAGATAGATAGAGAGACAGATCTCTCTATTATAATCTCTCTTACTATACTTTCTGTCGCTACACACATCAACACTCAGTAGCCAGTGCCCCGATCAGCATCAATCCTGAACTTTCTCTCCTGTTGCTTCAATAAACCACACTCTTGGGGAATCTGGAGTGTGTAGGTCCTTATGGAATGCCATCAGACTCAGAGCACTACACTGGGAACTGTACTCTTTGTGCATCTGTGCTTGGGCAAGTTCTCTTGTGCTTGACCACACTGATGGTGCTAAAGTGACTGTAATCAGAAATGAAGCCCAGCCCCACTTATCTCTGAGGACCAGCTGAAATGCAAGGACATTAATTTCCTGCTCAGTTCCCAAACACAGCACATACTGATCCCTTGGGCTGCCAAAAAGCACAGGAGCTGTTAATCTGAAAGTAATGCGCAAGCCCTACAGGCTGGCCTGGCACCAGAACAGCCCTTCTGCACCAACGTCCCTGCCCCAAACTACGTGTTCTCATGCAAAAATACTGTATCTTCCAGAACTGCCACCTTACAAACTAAAATTCAAGCAGAATCTCTTGCAGCGCTGGAAAAAGGCGAGAAAGGTTGAGAAAAAGTGCCATTGCTCCCCTGGAGAAAGAGAAATACACAGGGCTTCTCCTTTTAGCAAGAAAACAAGCATATAAACAAAAACATGAAAGTGTCACCTACTCCAGTGTCTAAAGCACTTGGGTGCAGTGAGGAGATGCTTGGCAGGGACACGGCCCTTGTGGTGAGCACTGTCATTTAAGGATTTATGGCAGTCTGCCTGAAGGTCCCTCATGAGCCTCCCGTTGTCCAGGCTAAAGCTCCCTCAGCACCTCCTCATTGGACTTGCGCTCCACACCCTTCCCCAGCTCCCTTGTCCTTCTCTGACATGCTCCATCCCCTCAATGACTTTCGGCTTCAGAGGGGCTCAGAACTGGAACACAGCATTCAAGCTGTGGCCACAGTGGTGCCCAGCACAGGGGGACGGTCACTGCCCTGCTCCTGCTGCCTCACTATTGCTGACACAGGCCAGGATGCCCTTGGCCTTCTTGGCCACCTGGGCACATGCTGGCTCATGTTCAGCTGCTGTTGACCAGCAGCCCCGGCTCCTTTTGTCCCAGGCAGCTCCCCAGGCACAAAGTTGCACATTGGACTTAAAATACAGCATCCAGAATTTCAAGATGTCCTTCCTGCTCATGGCAACACAAGACAGCAGTCAAGGACATGCAGCTTTGGCCCCACTCCAGGCTCCAGTGGAGTTTTCAAAGGTGCAGACTTCACCACAAAATGTATCAACAGAAACTTGCTGCTTCTGGTTTTTGCCTCAGAAGAAGGGTTCAGAACTACACAGTTTGTTTCTTTTGCCACACAGGACAAGAATGGTCCCCCACAGCTTCATGGACAACACAGTCATCTCCTTGCAGCTTACCAAAACCCAAAAGACAGCTGGGCCAAAGGACTCAGTAGAAGTGAAGAATACTCAAGAAAACTGCAGAACAGTTCCACAAGCAAAACACAGGTTTCCAGAAAGTGAAAACAAACAAACAAACAAAGCCTTGTGACCTCCAGCACTAACCTTGGCCCTTGGCCATAGCACTGCAGAAGCCAAGAGATAGAGCTTCACTGGACCAAGCAGCCAGATGCTCACCCGGAGGCACCAGCTCTTTGGTACCTCAACATGACAGGTCAAAGCCCAGTTTCTAGCTGTCACTGGCTGGGGGAAATCACTGGGTCCTGGCAGGACTCCAACGCTCAGCATCCTCAGCCACCAACAGCATGTGCTGGCTGGTCAGAAACTTGCAGCTTTGCCTTGCACTAAAGACAGCACCACCCAGAACTGGCACTTACTGTCTCAGAATGTTCAGGCTGTGGTGTGACCACAGCTGGAGGGTTGTGGTCATTTTGCCCATTTTGCTCCTCTTTGGCCTCTTCTCCAGGAGCATTAGGAGCCAGGGGAGAGACTGCTGTTGGTTATGTGCTCTGTGGACAGACAGTAGCGTGAGGGACAGGCAGTTACCTTATTTCTATTCAGCACTTACTTATATTCAGCTTTATTTCTACAACAAGTTCTACTAAGGACAAATCAGAAATTTTGAAAGCAATGGGATTTTAAGTCACTCTGACTAAATTCAATAGAACTGCAAATTGTTCTGAATTAGATATTCTACCCTGGCAACTATCAAGAAGCAACATTCTCTCTGCAAAACTGAACTTTTAGCTCCTTAAAAGCTCTGAAATGGAAAATTTGGAAATCACCAGTGATGCCTTTGCTATTGCTGCTGCAGACATGGAAATGGATTTTCTTTCAGCCTACCCAGCTGGCCCTGTGCACTCTACTGCCACAGGCCAAGCTCACAACTTACTTCACAATTCTTAAACACCAGGAACATCAAATCTTCCTTTCTCGCTTACCTCAGGATCTGCACCTCTGAATACACAGGTCAGGTGACATGTAGTGGGCAAGGGAAAATGAACCAGATGCTGTGAGAAAACTGCCTGGGCTGCGTAAATCCCTCAGAACAAGGCAACCCAAACAGAGAGTATTTTCCTTCCACAGCATCCCTCGAGGAGACATAGTTCTTTTACACAGCAAGCAAGAGAGCAGGACAATATTCTTGGTTTTGCCTCCACTTTGGCCTGTTTTGCTAGTAAATGAATACAAACTTGATCAAGAAAATGCAAATTATTCTTTAACACTCAATGCTTCTGTTCTGTCCAACAGATAAAGCAGCTTTTGTTCTCTTCTCTTTCACCTACTTTTTTAAAAATGAAGTTGCATGCACTAATTCCCATTAAGTTGCTGAAAACAGTTGCCCAGAAAAGCTTCCCCAAAATCACCCCAAGCGGTGGCAGTTCTATTGTGAAACAGCTGAGGAGCAACTCTGGGGTTCAGGAGCAGACACTCACCGCTTTGGAGTTTGCACTTCATTGCAAAGGGAATCACTATTTTAGCACTCAGTCAAGGGTCAAGTTAGACAGTCAAAGGATAGAGAATAGCTCCATCATGATTCAGTCCTAATGCAATGATGAGGAAATATCAAATACACTAAAGCATTACATATGGTTAGTACAAAGGCTGTGGCTGTGTTTGTAATGGGGTTGTAAGTAAAATTCACTAAGTTCCACCAGGATTGGAAATTCTCTTTCAAAGTCAGTGGCACTGTTCCAAATTATTTTCCAAATATCAGTAGGAAAAGTACCTTCTTTAGGCAGCGACTGACTGCATCCACAATTGAGCCTGGATGCAGCTGAGAGCCAGAGAGATGTTGTTTTGTGACCAGTGAGTGCATTAATTATCAGATTGTGTTCATTCACATTTACCCTTTCCCAATTTGGTAATATGTTTGATAACAACCGATAATGGAAGTTGACATAAAAGGTCACCCCGTAGGACCCCAGTAGATCTAATTCCTGGGGATCCCCTGATGTGTGCGGCAGAAGCCTTGTCTACTCATCCCAAGTGTCCCCCAGGTTGGACCACCCACCCGTGAATGGAAATTCATTAGCTTGGAGCGGGATCCTCACCAGGCATGATGCCAAATGGTTTCCTGCTCTGCCCATGGATAAACACATGTGGTCTTGCTTGATGGTTTTAGCATCCCACATGCTTGATGGTTTTAGCACCCACATGCTCTCGACAGGCTGTGGCACCAGCCACACTTCGCACGATGGTATGAGCAAGAGCACCCGCGTGGTCAAGGCAATGACTCTGAGGAAGATGGTCTTCTTCCAGGCTTGAGTTGACTTGTCAAGCATCTCCAAGTCAAAGGTCTTCATTGTCATCTGGGTTATTGTCTTCCAGCTGTGTAGAAAATGTGCAAGAACCTGAAAACATTTTACTTCTAACATCCTGCCACCTCCGTCGCAGATTGGTCCCTCCCCTACTGGCCCCCTCACCCTCATTCTTCCCCTTTTTGTTTTATTAAAAAAATGTGGGAGGGAGGGTGAGAGCGAATGGGAAGGAAAACAAGGAAATGAAAACATTATTGGGTGAGTAGAAACTTTACAGTGAAACATAGTAGCAAGGGTGTGGAAAGCAATGGTTGTCTACAAGTACTCTTGCTACTATGTTAGTCTGTTGGTGTCTTTTTCTTCTCCAGGAAGCAACAGTTTGTTGCTTTTCCCAGCTTGGTTGAGGAGAANCACACTTCGCACGATGGTATGAGCAAGAGCACCCGCGTGGTCAAGGCAATGACTCTGAGGAAGATGGTCTTCTTCCAGGCTTGAGTTGACTTGTCAAGCATCTCCAAGTCAAAGGTCTTCATTGTCATCTGGGTTATTGTCTTCCAGCTGTGTAGAAAATGTGCAAGAACCTGAAAACATTTTACTTCTAACATCCTGCCACCTCCGTCGCAGATTGGTCCCTCCCCTACTGGCCCCCTCACCCTCATTCTTCCCCTTTTTGTTTTATTAAAAAAATGTGGGAGGGAGGGTGAGAGCGAATGGGAAGGAAAACAAGGAAATGAAAACATTATTGGGTGAGTAGAAACTTTACAGTGAAACATAGTAGCAAGGGTGTGGAAAGCAATGGTTGTCTACAAGTACTCTTGCTACTATGTTCGTCTGTTGGTGTCTTTTTCTTCTCCAGGAAGCAACAGTTTGTTGCTTTTCCCAGCTTGGTTGAGGAGAAGTAGTTAATTTGTCTGTCAAAGTCATGTTGTTAATGCTGTCAAGAAGTGGTTTAATAAGTTTACCAGGGACCCACTTAGGGCCCGTTTCTGTGGAAATGCATGCTTACCCCTGTCTCCAGGTGAGCAGGGCGTATGGTCCTTGCAGCTGCTTAGAGTCAGGATCTTTATATAAAACTGGTGGTTTCTCTCTCCATTCTTGCTTGGCACTGCAAAAGAAATGCTTAAGAATGGGTGGATTAGCATCTTTAAATGAACAATTGAGAAAATCTAGGCCTTAAACAAGGCCTTAAAAAGTCGTTCTTGACGGGGGAGGATATTTGTGTCTCCCCGCTGTTGATTTATTATCTGCTTTAACGTCTTGTTTCTCTACAATGGCTTGGCCAGTTGGATTGTAAGGGATTCCTGTGGTGTGTTCCAGGCCCCATTGATCTAGAAAGTCTAAAAACCTTTTAGACGTGTAGGCGGGGCCATTATCTGTTTTGGTGGGTTTTGGCACACCTAGGGTGGAGAAAGCCGTGTAATAATGTTTGATGACATCTTTTGCTGCCTCACCTGCGTGGCAGGACTCAAAGACAGTGCCAGAAAAAGTATCAACAGATACATGTACATATTTGAGGTGGCTGAATGATGGAACATGTGTAATGTCTGTTTGCCACAATTCCAAGCTCTTCAGGCCTTGGGGGTTAACTCCCAGGGCCCATAGATAGTTGAGCGAAGGTCTGGCAATTGCAACAGGTGGACACAATACCTCTTGCTTGTCCTGTTGAAATTTTAAATTGTATTGCCAATGCAAGAGCATTTTGATGATAAATTACATGGCTCAGCTTTGCCTGCTGGAAGAGACTCGGGATGGGAGTGTCTGCTTCCAGCGGTGCGGCCAAGAGGTCTGCTCTCTGGTTGCTCTTGGCAAGAGGGCCTGGAAGATCTATATGCGATCTTACATGCATAACATGATAGGGGTGCTTTCTGTGGGAGGTAAGGTGAATCAGCTTCGAAAGCAATTCCCCTATCACTGGATTTGCTGCCTCCCTGAGCAAAGTGTGCTTAGCTCTATCAGCTACACCAGCTACATACACTGAATCCATAACTAAATTTAGAGGGCCTTGAAACCTTTCAAAAGAAAGCACAATGGCAGCAAGTTCCTCAACCTGCGGAGATCCTGGAACAATCTGGACATCAGACTCCCACTTCTGAGTCTCCAGATCCCTCCAGGACATTACGGATTTATGTGACTTGCCAGATTCGTCCATAACCACGGTCACGCCTTTGACAGGTGTGGGGCTGTTCATTGATTTAGGAACCAAATGAAAAACTTCATTAAATAATTTTTGGCCTGGAAGATGATTGGAAATTTGACCGGTGTAGTTGTCTAGAGCATATTTCAAATGTTCATTGGTTTGGAGCAAAGCATCCAGTGTATTGTTGATGAGGTGCAAATATATGAATGTAAATTTGCATCCAGCCAGGGTCCAGAGGAGAGTTCTGGCCTTGATGACAAGCTGAGCCATGAGCTCCTGTGGCGACGTCAATGTTCTAGTTGGTGTGTTGGCAAGGAACACCCACTCAAGGATGATCAAGGGATCCCTGAATGAGATGTCCCACTGAAAAATCAAAGTCTGAAATTTCGGTGACTTACCAAGAACAGCAAGGTTAAAAGGCAAATCTGGGCAATAGCGGTGTGACTGTCGAGAGGAGAGTGCTGCTGATACTTTCTGAATTGCCTCCTTGGCTTCCGGTGTCAACTGTTTTGGAGAATCCAGCTTGGGCACACTGTGGAGAAGCTGGAAAAGTGGAGCCAGGTCCTCCGTTGTCAGCCCCAGCAGTGGGCGTACCCAGTTAATGGATCCACAGAGCTGCTGGAGCTCTCTCAGGGTGTGCAGATTATCTTTGATGGTCACTGGCTGGGGCTTGACCGTCCGTTCTCCAATGCAGAGGCCAAGGTAGACGACGGGTGTAGTGTTTTGCATATTTTCCTCCAGAATCACAAACCCTTCCTTTTCACGCGTGGTCACAGCTCGTGATAGAATGACATCAACATAATATTGTTGTGAAGCACAAATTAGAATGTCATCCATATACTGAAATATGTGGGCATCTGGGAAGTCTTTGTGGATGGGTGACAGGATCCGTGAAACATATAACTGACACAAAGTGGTACTTTTTTCATTCCTTGTGGCAGGACAGTCCACTTGAATCACCTTGTTGGTTCCCCTCAGTTAATGGGGGAAACAGATGTTAACATGGGGTTAAAAAT